>JAOBAS010000007.1:4187335-4202056 GCA_025311575.1 Elanoides forficatus | reverse complement strand
TCTTATCTCAACCCACAAGTTTTGCTTCTTTTCCCGATTTCCTCCCCCATCTTGCTGGGGGGGGGAAGTGAGTGAGCGGCTGCATGTGGTTGCTGGCTGGGGTTAAACCACGACAATGACAAGCTACCAAAAAAGCAGGTAAACACTTCAAAGTTCACTTTCATCCAAGTGTAACATACAGCCTGGGAATCATATTTTACTTTTCCAAAAGTCTGATATATCCAAAACTGCAATCTATTCTACCTAGATATATATTCCAGCTGCCAGATGTAACGACTCTGCATGACGGACACTTCTGCCAAGTAATTTTTATGCCAGGTAAAGCTTTAGGAAATGTCTGTTTCAAATGCTCAAGTTACTGCTACAGCAATGGGTTTAACTGAAAAGATTATTGATGCATTTTAACATCACATCATGTATGTTCTTGTACCCCTGGTAACTATAAGAATTTTATTACAAGTTAATATCCTATATGTACCCCCCCACACCTCTAACCAAAACTGTTCTTTTGGGTTTTTTTTCTAACTGCAGTACTTTCTTTCCCATTAATGCATTGCTAGATATAAATACCAAGAATTTATACAGATGATCAATTTGAAGAAATATCCCCAACTTCCTTATATTAGCTGAAAAATGCAAACCCATTCCTTCCTTGCAATGTCACTGTTCAGGCTTTCCGCAGAGTCCAAAAGAGGTTCCAGACATGGGTTTCTACTCAGTTCCTATTTTGAAAGTGACAGCTAGAGAATTAGGCTTAAAGCCTTCATATCTTTTTCTGTGATCTATACACCACTTAAAAAGACACAACCCAACCCCATGGGAGATAGATTTTCAAGTCTATTAACAGAATTTGAGAGTCATCAGTAGAAATTGAAAGAAAAAAAGAGATCCTGGGTTAGTCAGCTGCACTAGACTTAAATTATTCAACCCATGACAGTTAGGTGCATTTCGTATTTTTCTAAAGTTTTCTTTCATTTTCGATTACAAACCAACCAGATACACAGATGTATTTTAGACCTTGGAATGATATAATTTACTCTTGCTTGATAAATATTTATAGTTAAAATAAATGTGGTTAATTTTGCGTAAGTTCTTCTGTGTGTCACAACTGAGGCCCTCAGAGGCTGCAATCCTTTCTTCTTCAGGTTCCACAAAGAAACAGAAAGAAACAGCACAGGTTTTTTTGTACGCACGAGTGTTTCTCCAGCTTTTCTGTAGTTTTTAGAGAATACTGGTCTCTACAGAAAAGAGATAACTATTTAGTATTAAACTCTTCTGACTTAATTGAAAAGTCTGTTAGCCCCTTCAGTAGCCACATGCAGACACCCCAATACTTCTAAAGCTCTCCAACTCTGCAATGTCTGAATAGTAGTATGTGTGTAAAGACTTACATCTATCTTTTGAAATCAAAATGGCCAGCGTAATTCACCTCAAGAAACAGAGCAATTTGAAAAGCTGGAGAAAGTGACAATTTCCTAGATAAGAAAACTTTCATTCACTCTGTAATCCTGCAGCTGAGTAGCAAGTAGAGATCTCCTGTGATGCAGAGATCTCACCAAAAACTGCATTCAAAATTTCTTGCTTCTAGCTGGGATGCTTGTTTCTCAAAAATGTACAAACCCTCTTATATAAGTAAAATGAGTCTTGCAATGAATCCTACACTGCTTCCCAGGTGGCTCCATATCACCAGTAACGTTCAAAATCTGAGGGGGTTGCAGGGAGGGAAGACTTCAAGCCATTTTTATTGTGCTACAATCAATAAACACCTACATTTTTGTTTACTTTGCTTCTGCATCTTATAGAAAGCATTAAAAAAGCCACCATGAACTTTTCCATTTGCCCTTTGGACAGTTTATTAAAATCTCTAGCATTAACACCACTGCATTCTCACATGCATGATATTAAGCACATTTGGAAAGGCACTAACAAATCTTTAAATGTTACTTTCACATTTTTCACTTTGTACCATCCCTCACTATTTTCCTACACATCAGTGGCACAGTTCAGCTTGTCAATCTATGAGAAAGAAATCTTCTCTAAAAAAACATGACGGCAGTCTGTCTCATTTGCTACTTTGCTTCTGTTGCTTTTTGACAGACCTTTCTTAAATTTCCTGTATTTCAGCTACTTTTACTAAGATTGAATACCCCTTTGAATTGTGAATAATCTGAGTTGAACTCTGCAATGAATTCCACTGAAGTGTGGCACCCATCAAGATCTCATGCAGCAAGAAAACTTCGCAAAACACACAAATACTACAGTAAGCTGATAACTTATGTTGATTCCATTTTGTTTCTATTATTTTCAGCCTTAACTTCAAATAAAATCACAACAGACACACTGTTGCGTCCATGGATTTTTTACATGCAATATTTTCCAACTTGCTATTGTACAACTGATCTCACTGAAGTTATCAGAAAGATTTGCTGAGCCTGGTGCTTCCAAGCATGAGTAACCATACTGATTTTAAGAGGTAATTTAGAAACTGGAATTTTTATTCTTTCATAATGCCAGCTAAAGCTAAGTAATTCTGCTCTAGATTCCTGTATATTCCTGTCATAAAAACTGGCCAGATAAAGACAAGCACTGTCAGAATTAACCAATGACCAGCCAGAAATAACCAACAGGAACAAATTGGGCAAGGAGAGGAGTGGATGTGTTATGGTTACCCCTTAAAGAAAAGCTCAACCAGTTCTCTAGAATTTATTTGTGGAGGAGGATACTATAGTTTAGCAATACAAGAAACATTCACATGAATAAAAACTACTCAAAGTTCTGCTTTTCATTATAAAATCAAATGTGAAATCACTTACCCACAGACAGTTCTGAACTTACTTTTTATGCTGTAAAATAAATTACTTCTTCAGTTTCAGATAAGAAAACAGCATCTGCTGATTCATAGCAGCCTCTAACTTTCCCATAATGTTAGATTGCACATGAAATGAATGTCTGAAGAGCACAAAATCACCCAAGGAGAGAGGAGAAATGTATGTGAACTGGCAAATCTATTACATGTATCAACCTAGTTTAGGGACTTGACACAAAAGTCAGAGTTAGAAATTCCTGAGATATGATCTTGGCACAGTCAAATACATTTAACAGGTACATTTCATTTTAAAAAAGCAATTTGAGCTTTGGAACTAGTTCTGCTCAAATTCCAAGGAGTCTTAGGATTACAGCACTTGCTAAAAAACAAGTATCTTAACACATTGCCTTTCTTGCTAAGTTTATTGAAAGGAGGAGGAACGGAGACTAGCCATACCCAGCCCCATTTGTCACATCCACAACTGCCTTTTATATGTGGAAACCAATTCTTAAAGAATTTTGATGCTATATAACAGATCGCAACCTGTCAAAGTATTTTTGATGGCATCTTGTCTGCGAAGAATCAGAACCTACCTCAGGCAAGCCTTAGTGACCTAAAGGCTCAGCTGGCAGAAGGTTTAAGTAGCACTTTACGTGAACTATGACTGCTTATCCTACATTCTGACACAAAAAAAACCCCTTCACAATAAATTTTAATAATATATATTCAGGCATGAATTGATGAGGGTCAAGACATCTATGCAGAGAGAAAAAACCAGAACAGTGTTACAGAAATTCTTCATGGTGTACTGCAATATAAACAGCAAAATGTTGATTTCCTCCAAGGCACTCCAAAAAAGAAGTTGACAAATACTGAAAAAGAAGTATGTTTTATGCTTAAAAAATTGTGAATTGAGTGTGACTCATAGGGCCAAACAATAACTGTGCATGGGCCATGCCGACCTTCTTTTAAAAGGTTAATCCTCTAAATAATGAAAGTCAATGAAAAAAAATGTTCCAACTACAGAATTCCTGTGAACTATCAATATAATGCTCTTACCTGGTATTGAAAGATACAATTTGCCTGTTAAGAAGGAAGTTGTTGTTACTAGCAAAGACTGTAAAGAAAAGACTTGCTTCCTGAAATACAGAAAAATGCTTTTCTGAATAGTTATATATTTTTTCAAGATAAAGTAGAACAGTACATCTTTTAATGCCATAGGTGAACTAAGACAGCAAAGAAAATTACTTTCAGACATCTTAAGTTAGTGTTTTCAGAGGTTTGTTTGCACTCACTTACTACTATTCTAAATCACGGTCATTGTGTTTGTCTAACACAACCAAGTTAGGCAAAGTACTACTTGCTTCTGTGCTGCGTACGTATCTCTAGACTCTCTCCCCTGTCATCAGAGGAAGCAATTTCTACCCCATGATGTGTGGAACTCAACAAGCCAAGTACAGAGAATAGTATGATTTTGATCCTTGAGTGCCAAATTAAGATAGAATGAGAAGTATATAAAAGTACATAAAAAAGATAGAAAATATTGGAGAGGCAAGAAAACCAAGTGGAAGTTGTGGTCTTCCTCCATCTACACCTATTGACTCCCTTTGCCTTTCTTCTATCAGAGAATTAGGATTAGCAGAGTTCAGGAAGAAACTCAACTTTTGTATATTTCAAGTAGAACTACCAAGCCTTTTTACAAGTGTCTTGACAAGTCGGTCTCTCTGCATCAGCTCACACTTCAGATTGCACCCATTAGAGAGCACATGAGCTGTTATAATCTAGGTAATATATATTTTTTTTAAACTCCTTCTGGTAGTGTGAATGGATTTCATCTTCTCCAAACATTCCTCTTCTCTGTTCAGGAAACAAAGTTTCGGCACAGCTTTTTACTGAAACAGCAATCTCAGAAAGGCAAAAGCCTCTTCTCTTAGTGCAGCTGGCTTCTTCTGTATTTGACCAATTAACAACTGTTCACTTTCTGCTTCTGGCACACAGCACTACAGTAAAGCTGGTCCAACATCTGGCCACACCTGGAAGGGGGGATCATGCTCCCTTCCTCTGCCCTTTGCAAGGGCTGGCTATCACAAGGCTTGCCACTGAGCTACAACTTGGTACTAAAGAGACATAACATAACATTTCTGAAAAAGAAAGCAGCTTCTTGCTGGCTTTCTTTCCTGCACCAGGTCACGAAGGGATAGGATGAACATAAATTGTTTACCTGTAACATGAAACTGCAATTTCTGAGTACAGCTCTCTGCTACTTTGTGATGACCGAGCCCAGCACATCATAATCCTCTTGCCACAAAACATAGTGTCAGAAGCAAAACCTCTGTAGGCTTTTACTTATTTAGCTGTGTTTTGTGGCCTAGCACTCTGTAAGATCCGTTGTGATTTCAAACTTCTTCCCAGACATCACATGCCATGACCTGCAGCCACATTTTCTGCTTCCAGCCATAGTAGAGGAGCTACAGCCACCTGGCACAGTCATTTGGGCAACCAGAGAGGCAGGATGCAAAAATGCTGCTAAGATCTACAAGTTTCTGGAGAAAATACGCCCATAAAGGAAACAAAATAATGAATATCAGTTGTGAAAGAAAGTTAAGTCACTGACTTGAGATTGCTTAAATATATCCCTGCTCAGGAAAGCCTTTAAGCAGGTATTTAATTTCCACATGAAGTTAAGTCCCATGTGTTAGTGCTTTATACTCTTACATAAAGGTCCCAACCCCAAAACCCTCTTGTGTATCAACAGCACACAAGAGGGTTTGCAATGCTGCCGTGTCTATGCCAGGATCAGACCAAATGTCTTCTGATAACCATCAACACTACCTGTTGCATCTTCCCCCACGAGTGCTCCACTTAACGACTGCACCCTTCAGAGTGGCTTGGCTCACCTCAATAGTCTTTCAGACTACACAACGAAGAATTGCAAAAGATTGGATTTTAAGGAGAAAAAAAAGCCAGTCAGATAGAATCAGCATTAAAATCTCACAGCAGACATCCTTTCAAAAAGATAACATGAAAGGCTATGGTTTTCTGATATGACTAGTGTTTTAATAAAAAACTGCCTAGTTTCAAAATCTGTCCTTGTAACTGCTCTCTTTTGCTCAAATAATGTTTCATAAATTGGTATTTAGTCAAAATTACTTGGTAGTGTACAATATAAAGGGTCTAAGTAAGACGGAACCAGGCTAAAATATAATTAATTTCCACATCTAAGAGAATGACCTTCATAATTCACTTCAGGCTTCACCTCCAGAGTGTCATGGCTCATTTCCTCATTATCAGAATTAGATTTTAAAACACTACTGTCCTCCATAAAGTACACTTTTGTCTCTGATCATATACATAGAGAGGAGTATCTTTAAAATTATTTGGATCACATAAATACCCAATTTCCTCAAATACAGATCAGTGTACTTACTAAGAAAACAGCCTGTGCCCAAAGAGCTAACAGGTTACAAAACAACAAAAAAACCTTGTAAATTCAACAAAAGATATTTGGGAAGTGAAAGAAGAGCAAGGAAGACTCAAAGGGGAGAATTAAATTAATTAAGCAATTAATTAAAATTAATTAATTAAGTTGACTTTTAGACAAGCACAGGTACAGACGCATACAGGAAATATGGCTCTGTACGCAGTAAGATATGTATTTGTACCTAAACTGTTAGGCGAAACAAAGACTTAGTGACTTTTGCTAAATTCAGAGAATTTTGTCAGGAAAAGCAAAAACAAAATCCCAAATTAGCATTATTTTACAAGAGGACTTGGGAGGACTCCATACAGCAGAAAACAATTGAATGCAGCAGTTTATTGCTTGGTAGTTGCCACACTCGACGCAAGCTGGCAGGCTGTAAGGCCTATCTGGGAATATACATTTCTGGTTGGACAGTGATGATTGACTGCTATAGTGATTCTAGTGGACATTGCTTCACAAAAAGACAGGGAGGAAATCCGGATAGGGTGTCCATTACTTAAGGATATTACTTTGGGGGACTCATAACCTAGGGTGCTAGCTAAATAATTGGCACCTAGGAAGATGAAGCATCTCTCATTTGCTTTGTCTCTATACTTCTATTTGTTAAAATACCCCAAAAGCCTTCAGGCACAGTGGTTTTAAACATTTAAATGTACTACTGATATTATTTAATCACATCACAATTTATATAGCTCTCTTAAAAGTAAACCACTGGCAGTGTGTCAGAGTACATTAACACAGCAAACTGAAGCACCGTGTTTAATGTATGAAAACATACATTGGGCACTTGTGAACTGCAAGTGGAAACGTGCATATTGCAAAATCAGATATGATCCAATCTGGATTTAAAAAGTGTAAGTACTGCAGAATATCAGCCTATCTAGCTACTCCTATAGTAATGTGATAAAATTCACTCTGCACTCCACCACCAAAGGGCATCATATTTGTCCAGTTATTTATTCATTTATTTGATTCACCTTTTTAAAAGAGGCAAAGAGGTTAATAACCTGACTCATGGTCACATGCTTTTAAAGCAAAAACCTGGGAAGGAAATTCTTTCAAGCCTATTAAAATTCCTGTCTGTCATTTGAAAGTGGAAGCTGTGATAGAAATGTCAAAATCTGCCATAAAAATTAATGTTTAGCCAAACTTTGGCAACTGGCAATGGCAAATGGCATCAGTGTTAGGAAAATGACTCTTGCTGTTTTAAAGTCATGAGAAAGTAGAAGGAAAAAATGACTGCAGAAGGGCAGTGGGGTACATAATGCAAACTCTGAAATATGCTAGCCCTTGGTTTGATGTGTAGTCCTATGCAAATACCTCCAGCCATATCGTTGCATCTGAATGCTGTGATGTGGCCAAGTGTAACAGTGGGATGCTACTGGGTTTCCTGGTCACCTGAAGAAAAGTGGTTTCCATAGAAACACTAACATTCTTTCCTTGAACCACAACAAAGTCATGCACCAGTCACAAAGTATATGTTTACTGGGTTTTAGGTACTCTGAGACAACATGGATAACAGTAACTAAAAGATGGCAGGATCTTGCCCTAGCCTGCACTGTGGAAAGCCTCTCTTTTTCCCCCTTTGGTTCAGTGATTTGGAAGGTATACGTCAGAAGAGGCTCTTCAACTGCACTACTATCTGTAGTTTAAAGTTTTTAGGTTTGGCATCTGCAAACACTAACCACTGCTGAGCTTTGCACCTCTTTTCCTCAAACCATGTTTCTCACATTGCTTAAACTACCTCGGAGAAATCCATTCTTGATGGACTGATTTTTTTTTTTTTTTAATTTATTTGGATTTGGAGATATTTTTTGCAGCTGAAGATAACGGATTTTTTTTATCTTCAAGTACGTGGAAGTCTAGTGCAGCTAACAGCTGCCAGAGTTTGCTTTCACACTGGAAAAAATGGAAGTTATCTTGCAATTGGAGAAAACATTAGTACAGAAAGAATTAGGAACTAGAAGACATTGGAGCTCAAAATTCAAAGACTGGAGAGTGGTGGAAGTCTTGCAATTCCTGTAACTGCTGTAACAGTACGAGGCCTTACTCAAAATAAATCTGATCCCCTTTTACAGTTTGCAGTATGCTCTGGGTAGATTATTTCCAGGCAAAGGAAGGCCACAACAGCTTTGAAATCATTGCTGAAAATGATTTTGTGTTAAAAATGAATGCGTGTTAAATACGCATCCTGCTTCTCCTAAACTAACCCTCTATTACACATCCCTTTTCTAGATCAGTCAATGCTCGCTCTTCCCTTCTCCCTGATCTTCTCCCATGCAACCACTGTCTTCCCAACTGTCATGATGTTATCACCAGTGTTGTAAAATCTTTTTTCTTAAGCTGCCAACACTTGGACTCCCGTGGCGCACTTATGCAAATTGGAGATCTGATTGATTTTGTGGGACTAGCAGGACTAAAATGAGAACAAAGCCTGTGTAGGTGTACCAGGCTTCTCACCCAGCACGTTGAGAACAGGGCAGGCAGAGTGCCACCACTATTGGTACATTATGTGGATGCACAGAAGATAGGTAATTCAAAAGATTTTTTGCCATATTTTCTGAAATATTGATGATACAAGCAATTTGCAATTGCAAACATTTCCAACAGTTTCTGATTTTACAATGGAATTTTATATCACTATTGAAATGCTTCTCCTCCTCTCCTCTCTTAACTTTTTATAGTTCAAATCCTAGTTGAAAATGATTTTTTTCCTCCTCAGTATCAGTAACATCATTTCATGTCAAAATCCATTTTATTGGAAAATAAGAAAGCAAACCTGGAATGAAATGGAAGGGCACTGAAGAAGTGCAACCCTGTAAAGGTTTAATCTCAAACCGAACATGTACTGGTTAATAAACAGCACAAGGAAGGCTGAGAAATTTGAAGAAATAAGTGATACAAAGTGAAAGGAAGTTCAGCAGTCCATGAAATCTGTGGATTTAAACAGGTTTCTACTACAGCAATAAGGGAAACAGGAAAGGACAATCTTATTACATTCATCTAGTCCCAAAGGCCAAAGCAGATGTATCCATCAGGCTGTAATTTCTGACCATAAAACTTTGCTTGAATAAAATCCTGCATGTGACCTTCATACATATTGCTGCCCTACAAACCTCTCTTACTCTACAGCTGAATCCCATTTAGTTATGACTCACTGCCTTATTTACTTCGCTGATCACAATAAGCTTTCAAAAGCCATTACGAAGGCTTGAGTTGGTGTCTGTAAGCATACCCTGGTGACTAACCTGAATGACAAAAAGGTTGGTTTAAAAAAAATAAAAATAAACCCCACATATATATGATTGCAATAGGAAAACTTGTCAAACAAAGCTGATTTCAAACAGCATCAGTCAAATCTATTTGTCATGCATTTTAGGTAGCCTATAGAAGAAAACATTGGATCACTATAGAGATATTATTTAAGATAGGTAAAATGTGATGTTGTCAAAAAAGGAGGTAGGAGAAGGGAGCAGGATAAAAAAAAAAAATATCGGCACCAAATAGAAAGAAAATGTTTGCCATGAGGTTTACAATATTGGCAATGGATCTCTAAGGACCCTATACGCCTTTGGACATGGGTCCTGCTGAGCTCTGACAACCCTCCAGATGCTGCGGATGCCTAAAGCACTGCAAACACCTGCAAAGTTTGCTCCATAACTCTTGGCATGCAAGTGGAAATGGCAGCATGGGGGCTGTAGAAACCATGCTGCCCAAGGAGGCAGATAAGCACAAGCCAAGGTATTACTTCTGGTTCAAGTTACCAAAGTCCCCCCTTCCTTCACTTGCCTTGGGACAAGAATTATGGCAGACAATAACACCTGCATCAATGGAAAACACTTTCCCTCAAATATAAGTAAATCAGTATTGCAAGAATACAACTTTGTGGAAAATGCATAGACAAGGAGGGTTTAGAGAATCATTAGCAGTAGATTGAAACAGATATTTAGTAGTCTGTCTACCAAGGTAACTCAGCAAAGAATCCCACAAAAAGGCACAGACTATTGCATATTTCACATTAGCCATTCAGCAACCATATGATCGTATTACTTATGAGAAATTAAGGATTGGAAGAAATAGCAGGCTTTGAACCATAAAATTTAGGCTTTAATTATTAGTGTATTGAAGTAAACACAAGAATAATAAAAGTAAGGGAAAAATAAGAGAACACAATGATTTTCTGACAAACAAGACGTGATGTATTTATTTTGACCAAATTTCCCAGTGAGAGAAAAAAATCCCAGTCCATTAAAAAGACATACAGAAACATGACTCTTTTAAAAAATAATTACAGTTTAAGTATATTGTAGAACTCAAAACCTTTTGAAGGCCTATCCCACCTTCCTTTAAATACCACTGTAAATTGAAGTCTCACAGAAAAGGAAATAAAGTTTATGCTATTATATAGTGTTATTGCCACTGGTATGCATCTGGCATCATAATTCCTTGGTTTGTAGTGCTAAAATACCGACTTGCTAAGATGCAAGAACTGACTATCCCTACTTCCTTCATTGTCTGTACAAAAAACCCCTTAAATTCCTGTTTTCCCTTTGTGTTTCGATATGGACACAGCATAAAAAAGCCAGCCACAATATTCTTCCTCTCTCAATCACATAAACACACAAATATTTCGAGACATCACATAAAAGAGTATTATCAATATTGTGAAGTACTTTGTAGCGGAGGAAGAAAGGAAGAGAAGAAGGAACATGCCGTGCTGGGCATTTCCACAGGTGCGTGTCACTGACACATCTCAGCAACTGGGCTGCAGCTGCTGTGAGGGCCTGGGATGCACCATCCACATGCCTCAGCCACCCTTTTCAGCCACTCTCCTCCTATGCAAACTCTCCCCTGCGCCCATCAGGCTGGAGCTACGCACACCAGGCCGTGCACCTCGCTGGTCCTCATCCCAACCTACCAACTGGGCTTGCCCTGGACTTGCCTCCCCCCTTGCAGGGCAACCACAACCTCATCCCATCCTGATGGGTGCCCATGCCACCCCACGATGTTGACAAGCAAATGTGAGTCACATAGGAAACCGCACGCATCATGCTTGCTGCTGGCCCTCTCTGAGAGAGCATAAATAAAAGGGGAGAAAAATTTCCCTAACTTAAAGAAACTAAATTTCACCTCCTATTTCCATGCACTAGAACATGCCTATAAATGGTCCCTGAGGGCACTTCCAGTGATATTATGGGGCATGTCATTCACAGCTCTTCTAGCATAAAACCACTCAGCTTTGCAATACAGTCTTATCGCTCCAATCAGAACCCTTAATGAGATGCCCTAAGGTACAAATGAAAGACATTTCAGGGCACCATAATAATTTATAAAAACAGATTCAGAGGGAAGAACAGTAAGTACCGCAGAACAGCCGATCCGCTCAAATTCATTATCTTTACATCCCAAAATCAATATTAAGTATCTGAGTGTTCCCGTTTACATTGTTTGGGAGTTACTTGCTAATTTTGCTAATAAAATGAATTAAAAGGTAGAAGTAATACATGCTGCCCACTAGTGCATTGTTATGAAAAATAAATTTGTAAATATCTCCTCTGTATCTAATGTCTTGTTTTATCAGATCTTTGCCCATGACTTCTTGTTTTTTGAAATTCAAAATCCTAGGCAAGTTTAAAACCTTCTCTGTTCACTAAAAGGGGCATATTTTAGACAAATTTAGACCAATTTTGTTATTATTATGGCTCTAATGCTTTAAATTAACATTTTACCAAACACTAAAAGCTCTTTTTTTTAAAGGCTATCCTGTAGTTTAGACAAGATGAAAAAAGTCAAAACCATAAAAAAACCCAGATATTGTGAACTAAACCAAAGCAAACATCAAGCAGTTTATATAAAAAATATTATAAATAAATAGTAGAGTATAATAATAAATAAATAAATAGTATCATTTTTGCACATTAGGCTTTACCTGATGGGAGAGGCCATGATACCTCAGACTCATATTAGTGTTGTTGTGCTTCCAAGGAAAGGGTCACGCTGGCATGGAAATGGCAAGTTTGGGCATACTGAATGCCATAGACATTTAAAAACCATGAGATTTAGCTGGCAGTATTTCTTTTACAATTGGAATACAGAAATGGCCTGAGTGTTTAAATTCTCTTTTTCTTGTGTTTAGTATAGTGCACTTTGGCTAAGTGTTTTTCCAAGGGATAAACCATGAAATATGTGGCAACAGTTACAGAGGTCCCCTTCCCTGCTACTAACACTTGTAAGAAATCCAATTAAGAACAAGGGCAAGTGATATAAAGATACAGAGGAAAGAAGAAAGTGAGGAAACTGGTGCAAAGTAATTGAAACATTACAGTGCAGCTTATGCCTATATTCAGTTAAAACACATTAAAAGAAAACACATTTACTGTGGCAAAATAGTTCAACAAGCAAAATTTCAGATACATGCATACAAAAGATGCAACCTTTGTTCTTCACTCAAATTATGCCAAACAAAACACAGGGCACTTTAAAGATAGTGAATATGAGGCTTTGCTAGCCACGTAGCTGTATTTGACCATGCATTTACAAGAAACTGGTTTTACTGGCAAATACTTTCTTGAACTCATCAATATCACAACAGACCTTTTCACCCCCAATACATGGTAATAAAATTTATGTCAAATCTACTCCATCACATTTCAAATATTGACTATACAAAGATATTTTCAAAAATGACAAATGTAACTTTTGCAAAATATAAGTAATTGAATATTGAAATATTGGGTCATTAACATCTTTGGAATGTTCTACTTTACTAGACACTCCTACTTGAAGAAATAAGTTGCTTAAAACAGCTTTCTGTGAAATAATTTCCAATTCCTCTAACAAAATGATAAAGGAAATTAATTGCTAAGTTTCAGTGTTAATCAATGTTAACCACAGAGCATCAGCTAACATTACCCATCCTGGATGAACTGGAAAAAAGCTTAAATACTAACAGTGCAGAAAGTATCTAAAAAAGATTGACCTCACTTACCCATTTTCCCCTGCTGGATTCTAAAAGTATCCAATAGCTTCAGTTTTTATGTTGGCCTTTTCCAATTCAAATAGATTGAATTGATTCTGATTGGAATACTTTCAAAATCACTTCTTTTTCTGCCTCAGCATCATCAAGCTTAGACTGTAACGCTTCTCATTACACAGGTCTATCCACTTGTAAAATTTAACAAAACAAAAAAATTCCTAAATTCTCAAAAATTAAGAATGTCACTGATAAAAAATTGTCATATAAGCATTAAGGACCTTTTCATTAACACTACCTTTTCAATGGTCCATTGAAGCAAAACAGGTATTGACCTTTGACTTCACAAGTATCAGAGCAACTGGTTGCAAGTTTGCTGCTTAAATCTCAAGTTCTACCTCAAGTATCAACACAGAGCCAATAAGGATATAGAAAGTCATCAAAATTTTGTTTTCTTGTTAAGAAAAGTTTAATAATATATCTACAATAAACATCATCTGTGACAGAAGTTAGTGTGCCAGAACAGCAAAGAAATAACGAACGCTTAGGAAACAAATTTGAATCCATATTTCTAAAGACTTCATATAGCTGTCTTTCCAGACAACTGCTCAGTCACACCAGCAATTTACTAATCCAGCTCAGAGGGATTTCAAATACTGACTCCTGTTATCATCCTACCACTATCACAGGAGCCCAAAGCAACACCCTCATCTGTTGTCAAATAATTGGGGAATGACAAAGGATGGACTGAGTACAAAAACATATTGGATACAGATGGCTTTCTGTGTCATCAGATTATCTCTAATCCCTCCTATAAAATAGGTAACTTCTTCAGGTGTATGTTCTGAAAAGGTTATCCACACAACAACCTATGTTTTCCAACTAAGTGCTGTTAGTTGCACAAATTAAACTGAAAAGTAGTATTAAGAAGTCATAAAGTAAGGACTATTGGTTTGACAGTAACTTCAAAACAGCCTGCAAAAGAGGGAAGATGTAGGCAAACCGTGTCTGACTTCTCTACCATTTTCAAGAGCCTTTACTTACAAAATGGATAAAAGCTAAGTTTATAGCCTGAAATCACTAGACCAACAGAAACCATAGCAGCTAAATCCAAATTTAAATGCAATAATTTAATATTGTATATAAAGAGAAGCCAACAAAAATTACAAATTTCTCATAAAGCTAGGAAGTTATCAGGGTAGCATTTTGCATATTTCTGCAGAAACAACAGCAGGAAATCTGTTTAGATGTCCTACCTTCTTGAACCGCCTGAAACGGATTGTTGCCATCCACAAATGTCACTGAACATGTGATTTTCTCCGTTTGTAAGATTTCATCATTCTGGTTGAGATCAGCAACTGCCATTCGAAAAACTTCCTCATCTTTTTTGGCAGATTCATCAAAAATCGCCCCTGGGGGGGGAAAAAAAAAAAAAAAAAAAAAAGAACAAAAATCACATTG
>JAOBAS010000007.1:4176372-4187235 GCA_025311575.1 Elanoides forficatus | reverse complement strand
TTTATCTCTTCATTCCACACAGCCCTTTTTCTCCTCCAAAGGCATATATCCTTAGTTCTTCCCTTGTTTTCCCAAAACATTAATCACAAGCACTTAAGACATTTTAAGCTATAACACCATCCCTTTGCTCACTCCTGAAGAGCGGTTCTCTCAACACAGCCCAGAAGCTTCTTGACAATATACAGAATTTCTACATTTTGACATAATTTAAGACATAAATTGAAGCATTGATTCCAGCTAGAAATATTGGGGAAATCTAGTTAAGCACAAACCAAATTATCTGCATAGGAACATGGCCAAGAAGTGAGAACTAATCACCTTTCCAAACATGCCATTTAATATATTGAATGACTGCAACAGGCTAGGATATGCATTTAACATCATGTCTAGTAACAATTAAAAAATACAAAGTTCAAATGAGGTGAGAATAAGCCTAAAATGTTTGCAGTACTGGTAAAATGAGTTAGAATTGGCAATCATGATCAATAGACAGGTCAGCAGCCGATAAAAACTATTTCAGATCTAAGTCCTATTGGATTTGTAAAACAACCACTCCAGCTAACTGTCTGACTCTTGAAGTCAGTAAATTAAGTTCAAACAGTTAATTAAAATAACTTCTGCCTTTATAAATCTGACAGAAAGTGACTGTTCTGCCTTTTTCCCTACAACATTCAAGCAGAGCATTGTAAACAGGAAACCATTAAACTCAGGAGTTGGCAGAGTGAAGGTATCCAACCCTTGCACAGCCAATTCTTCAGATGTGTTGAAAAAGAACTCCAAGGCTAATCCAGAGATTTTAGCTTTTTTTTTTTTTTTCTTTAAACTATAGTGTCACTTTTAGCATCACTAATTTCCAATTATTTTACATTTGCTTCTTATATGAAGTATTTATACAGAGGTGGCTCAAATTACAGTGTTATAGTCCTATGAAGAATGCTATATTGTTTAAAACCCTCAAATTAGTGCTGTTAGATTTTCAAGCACCTTTAAAGCTTGCATTGCCAGGCAGTAGATTAAAGAGACAGAAAGGACACTTCAAGAACAGACTTTTGAAAACTGTATTTAATCATTATGAAATTTCTTCAGTTTTCAGGTTTATTTATTCTTGAGTGTTTGTTGTTAATAAAAAATGCAACTAAGGCAGCGTATGTGGTGAGGCAGCCAAAGATAATAGAAAATGCTGATCATTGATGATTTCAGGTAAATACCTGCAATCAGTGCTGAAAAGAATTGAAAAAGATTCATTTACAGGAAATGGCTACTTTAAGAGAAATAAACTTCATAGACACTGTTTATTGTGTTTTTCTCACTGACCTCCAACACTTATCTCCCTGCCAGCACCACTCATCCTACATGAGCGTCATCTCTTCCTACAATCTGACCGCTTTGACTCCAGCATTTTCCCCCCTGAAGCTGCTGCCATCTGGAACAGCTGTTCTTTACCTCTCCACCTCATTCACCTGTCATCTCTGTGCAAATCTCAGCTGAAAACATTCATTTTCTCCCTTGCCCCCATTTCTCTTTCCCTTGTTTTATTTAGCTCCATAAAAAAAAAAAGCCACACATGGCCAAGAATACGCTTGGTATGCAAGATGCTGCAAACCATGCCTTCTCCACAAAGATGACTATTTGTGTATCCAGATAGCATTTAAGAGTACAAAAGACTTTGTCCAATGATATACCTTAAAGCATGTTTGTTTCTAATTTTATGGAACAGTTCAAACCAAAACCATACATACTTCATTTTGGGGATACACCTATACTGATGATGATAACATAGCCCAGCAAACATTGTTAAACCTCTGAAGGAACAATTTTACATGGCTACTAAGTAACAAGGTTAAAATCAAGAAAGGAAAAAAAAAAAAAAAAGTTGGAAAATAATGATAATCATTAGTCAAATTCTATCCCTGTAGAGTAATTCTGTAACAAATGCCACACTGGAAGGAAGTGAACACGCACAGGTTTCATGCACACACACAGGGCAGCTGTTGACTGTGTTGCAGAACAGCATGGCAAACCAAAGACCTTCCAGCCAACACTGCAGAGTACAGCTTCTCATTCTACAGCTGGGAAATTTCATCTTAAGCCTGGCTTTGTACCCCAGAAAATCCAGGTTGTTTATTGAGTAGAAGATACAGAAAAGTCCAAGGTATCTAGTGCTTCCTTTGCATGTGCCATCACAAAAAGCCCTTTCACCCCCATAGCCCTTCCACTGGGCAGCAGAGAACTGCTCCCAAGACAGTGCATTTGCCAGTCCAGCATCAAGTTTCTCAAGAGATGAACCTTCCTGAGAATCTTTCTTGTTTCTTTCACACATAGATATTCCTAATCAACTCCTATGCTTTTTCTCCCATTTCTCAGCCTGGCTCAAATCTGACCTCTGGACATATAAGGAACTGGATTAGATGAAACTCCATTCAGCCTTCACAAACAACGCTCTCTCTCTGTAGTACAGTCACTCCAGTTTTGCTCTGACCACTGTTTATTTCATTTACGCCTCCATGTATTGGACACAAATTTCAAAATTTCTCCTCTAACCAACACTACATCTGACATTTTAAACCAGCTTCCTCACAGAAATGAGACGTTATCCATGCTCTATTGTAGGAGCATCTCCATACGTAAAACAAATATATAGGTGAATTGTGAAAAAAGTTGTAACCATAGTTCCTGCTTGAGCATTCTAGCAGGAATTAGATTGTATTTCTTCAGAAACTAAGGCCTTATTCATTAAAGTATCTAACTTAGCTACACAAAAAGCATGTTAAGATATAATAAAGATGGCAATCTTCCTTTCAGGAGATGGCAGTGCACAGCAGCACATGCATTAGACTTTAAACAGGGATAATAGAAATTTTATTTCATAACTGATTCTCAAAGTTTTATTTCAATTATTAAGTAAAACTGGAAAACTAAACAAAACAAAACAAAATACAAAAACCCTGAATAATTTTGGAATTGTTCCTATTCTCATATATACATTTTTAGGTCCCTGTGTTTTATTTCAACTATATTCCATGTGTCCATATATCTCTACATTACACAGGTTTGGGGGCTATTATTTCTGTTTGTTTCCCAAAAGAAAAGCCATTTCAATGAAAAGGTAAAAGGTATGGTTTGGATTGTGCTAACATTGCTGGAATATTTTCCTTTTCCTGTGGTTTCAGGAATCATCCTCTATTTGACAGGAATGAATTTTCTGATGTAAAACAGGTCTATTGAAATTTTTATAGTTAGCTCAAAATGCAGCCTTTAACTACTTTTGTATGAAGTATGACTTGCTTTCCTTGCTATGGCCTGAAATCACACCAAAGTTTTGATGCTTATTCTTTCATGCATAGTCTTTTAACCAAGTCAAACAAACAAACAAACAACCCAAATGAACAAATAAAGGGTATCACACTTTAAAATTACTTCTGTAGCGAGAGCTACATACTCTCTCATTTCCTCATGTACAGCTGCAAAATGAGAGAACTGGAATGACCACAAACTTATTTGGAGTACATGTCCAAAATGAACCCTTATGGCTATAAGAAAAAATTGTGGCAGAAAGTAATGAACAGCTGAGGAGAAAAAGCAAATTATTCTTACAGATACTGTAAGACACTTGCTCTCTAGAAAATGATGCAAAAAAACTATTTTACAAAGGGAAAAAGTCTCCAAAATTATACAAAAGTAGATGCTGTTCATTTCTCTTCCACCCCCACTGCTCACCTCAGCTGAAATAGGCCTCACACTAAACGTGTCATTTCTAACTATATTCGAGGAGTATTCCCATGATTGCATCAGGATCCAACATGCTGACATAGCAACTACTTTGCACCAGTTTTCCCCTCCTGTTTTATTAGCATGTCGTTACTTTCAGCTTTATTTCAGAATCTGGATGAGGACAGCACAAATGTAATTCTCTACTGGCTTTTTAAAAACCCTGAGCACATCAATAATGTCCTGTAGCTTAGCAGAGAATTCTTTGTGCTTAACTATCTCATTTGCACTCAACCATGTCACCAGAAATCTGTCAATTGAAATGAATATAGACCAAATCATACAAATGCTCAATAAGTTCACCAAGTACCAATGACATCATTAGAAAGGCTTTTCAAAGATCACTTGCCCTACTGACCCATACATATAAAAATACAGTCCAAATTAGATATTTTCAGCTATTTCTAGAGTAATTTGTGTAGTCTAGTGGAATCAGCCCACAAAACATAAAATGAGAGAAAACACACCACGACTGCAAGGATGCAGTGTGAAAAGATTTAAACCAATGTTCACCTTTCTATTGGCTAAGAAAGCACAAAGTCCATTGCCTGCAGTGTTTTCAA
The DNA here is from genome assembly GCA_025311575.1 of Elanoides forficatus. Taxonomy (NCBI): domain Eukaryota; kingdom Metazoa; phylum Chordata; class Aves; order Accipitriformes; family Accipitridae; genus Elanoides; species Elanoides forficatus. Next base: position 4,182,904 of record JAOBAS010000007.1, on the reverse strand, counting down.
GTATTATAATTTAGTATCTATGAAAGTATGACATTTCTGGACCTCAGTGCCCCATATTAGACTCAGGAAATTAAGTACCTCATTTCAAAGAGGAGGGGGAGTACATGGATTAAATGCCATTGTGAACTGAGGTCACAGTTCAATTTCAGCACATAAGTTTGATTTTCACTTAATAACTATGCACACACATACCTCACCAATAGAAGCAATATACACTTTGCCCAACAATTTACTAGGTCACAAGTCCAGGAATGTTTGGAGAGAAAAGGGAGAAAATGGAGAAGTGCAAAACAAAGTAACTTTTTGAGCGACTATCTGATGTTCTCAGCAGCTGCTGATTCTATGAAAATTCTTTGTCCCACAGATACTGCCAGCCTGTTCCAGTGTCTGAATCCAATTCCACTGTATTTTCTCAGCTGCTGCTATGACATTACTATTCTGGATAAAAAACTTAACGCCACTGCTGGGAGAAGGATGGCCATGCTGTTAACACTCAGAACTAGAAGGTGGGGGGTTTGAGTCCTCATGGTAAACCTCATCTGAGATGTCCTTCCTTCAGGGCTATGAGCGCATTGCGACAGGTCTAGCTCCCCAACATCAAATAAGGTTAGGAGACATTAATTTCTGGGGGCTTAAATCAATGAGACTGAGATCCAGAGATACACTGTGGAATAAAATCCCATGCTATTTCTAGGCCATATGAGTGCCTGGTTGGGAAATTTTTTGTAGAATCCGTTCATTTTTAACTATAATGGCAAATGCTTGTCCATACCACATACTATCACATCTGTCTGAATGAATATATACATACAGCTTTAGAAGGCCAATTATATTATAATGGAATTATTGTCAACAAGAACAAGAGGGACTTGATGTGTTTGAGTCTGGCTGCGCTCAAGTAGGAATTTAGAAGGTCACATACAGAGACCTTCCCTTGCACATGCAGCTCCCCATTTTCATGGTATTCAGCATGCACTAATACAGCTGGACCTTAAATTTCACTTGTGACACATTTAGAGGGGCTGTTAAGTTTCCCTATTGACTGATAGACAGTCAAGTACGTGCAATCACGTCCTGATGTCGTCAATGAAAGGAAAACATCAACATGCTTCGCCTTTCTCTTTTAACTTGACTAAGTTTTAGAAACCCGTTAGAACGCGTTTAGAAATCCTTTAGAAAGGGCACACGTAAGCTTGATTTTGTCATTGCAGCACAAAGGGAGTGGAAATCCTCTGCCTCCTCTGCATCAGGAAAGAGTTTCCAGCAGATGTGTCCTCAGCTACCTCACGCGTCACACTGCGGATGCCAGGCGAGGCACAGGGCTTGGCCGTGGCACCCCCCAGCCCTCGGGGACCACGGCTGGCTCACATGGGGCCAGCGTGGGGCTCTAGCTCAGGGCAGAGCCAGTCCTTTGCGTCTGAAGTCATCAGCCTCATGAACTTGCTCCTCAGAGGCTCTCTACTCTGCACCCCAGGGATCTCAGCATCTAGGCAAAGCTGAAATTTTTGAAAACAGTACTTGTTTGTTCATTTTAATTTTTCAAGACTTTCACAGCTCCCATGATGATGGTGAAAGAGACAGAAGGGTAGGCCGAGGAGCACCTGCGCCAGCTCCTTTGGCAGAGAAAGTAATGTGCTCCAGCCCACCAAACTGTAAAGGTAAATTTTCTCCTTCTACTTTATATATCTCATATTTTTACATGGACAGCTCAAGAAATTGAACAATATGTCAGCACGTATCTTTCACTATTTATCATCAGACGTGTAAGAGAAAATTAAAACAATCAGCTTAACAGAATGGATTTGCCAACACTAAATCTACACATACGTATGGAAGGTCCACTTATGACTTTAAGCAGCACAGGTGAGACCAGAGAAACTTCACTGCAGTTTCTGGATTACCACTGATGCAAGACTGCTCAAGCAAAAGAAGCATCAGCCCTACTGTTATTTTTTTTTTTTTTCCAATAGACTTTTGTAGAAGTCTGCTTCTGATAGAGAAGGGTTCACATTTTTCCAGGCCACACCATGAGCGATGCTGGTTTCCCTAAGATCTCTGACAGTGGTTGACCATGCATTACATATGCCTGCATACAAGATGCTGATATCTCCAAAACACATTTTTTAATCAAACACCATTGCATCCATTTTTTATGTAATAAAAAAACAACAAAATCAGTAAATACACAGTCCCCACCTAATCAGAATACATGAAAAAAACCCACCCCAAAACAGAAAAAAACCCACATTATTTTCCAGGGAAGCCAACGTCGCTGCAAATCTTGCCATCTTGTTCCGCAATCTGGTGGACATATACAAATGAATTGTACATTACTAGTATTTAAGGAATTAGAGAAGCTACCCTTTTAGTTGGACACAATAATTAAATCAAAGATTAAAGAGCTGGATTCTAGAATGAAAGATTTTTCCACCATGTTTCCCCATTCACGCTCAAGTTCTGCAAATGCTTTGTATGCACAAGCCTAACTTTAGGCATATGAATAATGTCTCTCAAGTCACAGCTTAAAATGAGACTCTTTGCTGAGCTTAATACAGCACTGCCAACTTTGTATGGCACCACTTACTCTAACCACTGCAGAAGGTACCTCTGCTCACTCTGGGAGCTACACCATAAAAATATATTTCTGTTCCTTTTTTAGGTGTTTAACCTCCTGTTCACAGTGCAGCTATACGGCTGGAACATCATGTAAACAACACAACAATTCCTTCCCTTTGTTGCTTTTTGTTTTCTAACTTTAAATATTTGAAACAAAGAGGTGAATGAGGAATTTTACAGGTTTTTCAATCTGGCAAACTGCTAGAGGCAAAGTCTGTTTCAAATACAATGAAAGTAAGAAAAGTACAGTTATCATTGAAACACAGAAAAGTCTCTCCATTCTTCTGCTGAAGCACGGTTGTTTTTTAATGTCCCAGTCTCACAGTGAAACAACCAATATAGCTCTGCTTGTTTCCGAAGTCTGTTATTTGTTTTAAATTATTTGACTACAGGAGGATATTCCACTATATTATACCTTTTCTTTTTTTTTAATCTTTTTTTTTTTTTTTTTTTTTTTCCCCTCTCTCTGGAGTACACTACCCAGTTTTGGAAGTATTAAGGTGGCTTGACAGGTTGACAAAGAAAACAAAGACTCAGCTTCTTATGACCTTTTCTGAACAGATTTACATACAGTGACAGCCAATGCTTCAGGTACTGTACATCAAACCTATTAATTATAAAGCAATATAGAATATTTCTAGGAAAGCTGAAACACAAGCCTGAAGGTATGGAATCAATTGTCTTTGCGTTAGCTTTACAAAATTTAATTTTAATACATTTAGAGGCAGTCTGGGGCAAATGTATTTGGCCATAACAGATGCTGGAAATCTGTGGAACTCTTAGGAAATTTTGAGAATTACTGCTCTCACAGTTCACAGTACTAGTACACACACTGGAATTTTTTTTTTTTTTATTTAATTCTATTGCAACACTGTGGATACACATCAGCCTCATTGGGAATTATGTTCACATTTGGAAAGAACAGACTCTAAGATCTTATCCTCATTTGCACTGTCCACCAGACACATATGCACAAGCATGAACACTTTCCAATCACCACTGATTTATTTTAAGCTCATCCTGACAGACATTTCTAATTGTCACATTCTAAACTACCATTTTACACTTATATTTAATATAAGAAATGGTACAATTTGTCACAATCATCTCCTGAGTCTTGTTAATCTCATTAAAAACAGCTGCCATTTACTAGTCCCTTTTTGTGAAAGGTTACTGTTGGCTAGAGAGTACAAGTAGGAGGAGGGCAGAAGGAGAGGAAGGCAAAACATTGGGTTCTTGCTAAAAAAATGCATTAATTCAGGTGCATTTTTTTCTCTAAGCAACATATAATCGAAGGCATTTTAAGAAGGTAATTCTAGAAAATCTTCTGGTAAATAATAAAGTCCCTTCTCAATTGCTCTACATTCTCATTAACTTAAGTGATCTTTCGGTAGAAAAGGAGCGTAAAAACTACTATATCAAAGGAATTACAATTGACATACATCTTGCATTTTTTACTGCTAACTAACTGATTGCACAAATTGCAGAGCCACAAAGAATTTGTTCCTGCAAATTGAAAAATACTGTACAAACCCCCATTATAGCATTGAAGACTGCTATCTACTTCTGTAGATGCAGCAGGGCACAGTATCATCGTCATATAAACAATACATTTTATACACAATGTACCTTTCACAGGATAAGAATTAAGATATCTTCTGTGCACTGTTCCACTATAAACTTGATGTGGTGATTAACTACAATGATAATATCTTCACATTCATTATGCAACAAATGAGCTGATAATAATGAGAAGCTTTTCATGTTTTCTATCATATCCATAACTATCGAGTTGCAGTCTAGCTGTGAAAAGCATATGGTTTGGTAGATATTATTGCTACATTATTAATATCCCATACAGAAAGTTAGTGTGATGATCATAGATTTGCTGAATAGTATCTGCATTCTTGAAAAAATATTAAAAAGAAACCTTACAATGTACATTCAGAGCTTGCTTATCTGCTATTTTAGAACCAGAGCAAATGCTTATTCGATATAACATTTTATCATTTTTATTAGCCCCTACTTGTGAGTGCAAGAACACCTTACAAAGCAATGTCAACAAGGATGACTGTATCCTAAAAAAACCCCTAAATTATTGTTAAGCATTTGTCATTTTTTACTGTCTTCCACTCTCATACTCATTGCTCTTCTTCTACATGCAATTCTGCTTTGTAATTTTTGAAAAACAAACTAACGCTTTAATTAATCAAATGATGCAGACTGATAGGTAGAGATAGAAGGAAGACTGCTGCCAAACTATTTCTTTATGACATGGAGCAGCTGCAGCACCTTACTCCGCTAGCAGCTGAACTTTGTGGAGAATGAGATTACCAATATGCTAGAGATGTTGCCAATACACAAACATATGCCTACATAAACACACAGTGTAAAAGTGCAAAGATTACAGCGTGAAATTTTTCTGGAGGGCATTTTTCTGCTTTTTCCTCCCTATTTTACTTTAAAATTTACACAAGCCTTTTGCTGCAAATAGTTTAATCATTTCATGCAGTAGAGCAGCCTGGCTTACAACATTGAAATACAGGTGTTGAAACTAAAGATTGCCATTGGGAGGGTATTACAGGAATAAGAGGTTATTTCTTGAGTACCATACAGTATATAAACCCAGCCTCCTATTTGCTGTAAAAAAAAAGACAGAGAGGTGCTGAGTCAGTGTATTATAGACTCATAGAATGGTTTCGGTTGGAAAGGACTATTACAGATCACCTAGTCCAACCACCCTGCCATGGGCAGGGACATCTTTCATTAGATCAGATTGCCTTAAACCCCAATCCAGTCTGACCTTGAACATTTCCAATGATAGGACATCCACACTTTCTCTGGGTATCATAGAGAAGTACAGACAGATACCTGTTAAATATATTGCTTTCAAAAATCTATCTGATACCTCATGTAGTGTTATGAATCCCATGGTCATCCCAAGAATTAAATAACAAGGAGAAAAGCAGCAGTAAAGAACTGTTTTATATGCCTGACTGAAGACGCAAAGGCTGACACTGAAATTAATAATTTTCTTAAAGGGCTTTTCTTTAGATCAGGTTTTTTACTCTGCTAGAGGAGAGGCATTAAGCAAATCTACATGCAAGCACGCTCTTTGAATGGTAATGGGAAAAACCAAACAAATTAGTCTCATAGTCATCTAGCCCATTTTCTTGCCAAGGCAGGACTGTCCCGTAGAGTGCAATTTACATTCCAGTTGAAAATTAACATATGTAACCTCTTTCACTCTTATATCACACAGAGGGTAACAAATCTGGAAGCAATCAGTTTCCAATTACAACACAAAGAAACACATTCAAAAATGCCCTAAGAAATAGCCACTTTCCAAAAAGGGTACAAATGACCCTGTTTCTGCTAACATGTTTTGTATTTACTTCTCAGTACAGATTTTGCTGAACTACTGTTACTCCCCTTAATTGTAAACTTTGGATTTTATCATTTTGGTAAAAGGACAACCCATGCTGCTCTACAGTTTGCTCTCCAAATATTCAGGGCTATGGGCTCAAAGTGACTCCATGATCATGGATGTTGAATACTTAAATTCCTCACCATTTTTTATAGTGCTATATCATCTTTGTAGTTCTTACTCACGTTAGAGACAATAATTTCTACCTTCACAACTCATAATTTACAAGTGTGTTGTCCTGGTTTCAGCTGGGATAGAGTTAATAGTCTTCCTAGTAGCTGGTACAGTGCTATGTTTTGGGTTCACTATGAGAAGAATGTTGATAACACTGATGTTTTCAGTTGTTGCCAAGTAGTGTTTAGTCTAAGTCAAGGATTTTGCAGCTTCTCATGCCCAGCCAGCAAGAAGGCTAGAGGGGCACAAGAAGTTGGGATGGGACACAGCCAGGGCAGCTGACCCAAACTGGCCAACGGGGTATTCCATACCATG
>JAOBAS010000007.1:4154500-4165863 GCA_025311575.1 Elanoides forficatus | reverse complement strand
GGTGGGGGGAAGGTGTTTTAAGATTTGGTTTTACTTCCCATTATCCTTGTTTTGATTTGATTGGTAGTAAATTAAATAGATTTTGTTTTTTTCCCCAAGTTGAGTCTGGTTTTTGCCCATGACCATAATTGGTGAGTGATCCCTCCCTGTCCTTGTCTAGACCCAGCAGCGTTTCTTTATATTTTCTCCTCCTTATCCCACCAGGGCTGGAGGAGAGGAGTGAGTGAGTGGCTTCGTGGTGCTTTGTTACTGGCTGGGCTTAAACCATGACATACACTTAGCAAAACCTCATGACCATCTCTTGTTCAACTTAATTCTTAATTACTTATATTAATTAAAAAAAAAAAAAAAAAAAGAAAACCAAAACCAAATAGCTGTAAGAAAGCAGTAAGGAACTGTTTTTAACAGTTCACTCTTCCAGTTATATTTCACCGTCTAGAGCTGTCTTTAAAACTCCTTGACAGCTGAGTTCTAGACTTGATAGGCTTCTAAGAGCTAACTGCTCAACTTGTCCCTGAGATTTCAAACTGCTCGTTAAAACTGGATGGCTATAGACAACAACAAAAGTAAAGGAGCACACTACAGTCCAGTTGCTTGAGGGAAACCAAGATATCTTTGAGAAACAAATCCACTAATATTTGAGAAAATAGTTCTTTCTGGAGACACTTTGAAAGTTATAAATCAAACTCATCATGTTCTTTCTCAACTTTTTTTCCCCCATCCCATGCTTTTCACTGTATTTTACTTACCATAATTTCTTCTTTCTTGTATTTAAATTAGAGGAAAAGATCTCAGAGCAGTAACTACTTGCAACTAGAAGAAACTGTGACCAGTGCATATTTCATAAGGGGGCTTTGGAAATCTATTCCAGATGTCATGTTGCTTACATTACCATGTTGAAAAGCTCATCTTTGACTTGGTCCGTTTTTCTGTTCTGAAAGGATAATGGCACAGGGTAGAAGTAGACAGGAAACATTTTACTCATTTGTTTGGATTATTTTTTTTTAATTACAGGACTAATGCCCCATGTTCTAGATGAGCCCTCATGTGATTTTTGAAATTTCATGTTAGTTTTGAAATGTAAAGAACTTCTTTTCTTTCTGTAAACAGTAATTACCACAACTGTAAGTAAAATCTGTATCTGAGTGCAGAGACAGAGGCTGGGTACGTGAGAAGGGAAACAAACAGCCAAGCAACATATCAGTCAACTATTCCAACAGACTTTAACCAATGCAGCAGGCTTGACTTAGAGGTTTTGCCCACAACGCGATATACACAATCACAGGATCAAAAAGACACAGCACTTGCTTTGAGCTTTCAGGCCTGGATATGCTTGAAGGCCCTAAATCAAGACTTTCCTCTGCACTTTTAGCTTCAGACATCTCTCTTTTATCTCAACATTGGGCCCAAAGCAGCTATGAATGAAAATGACATTAAACTGAGCACTTGTGAGCTAATTTGCACCAAATTACATAATGACATGTAATCTGAAATGCTAAAGGTCCTGGTGGTCACCCTATGAAAAATTGATACACCATTAATTAGATCAGTTCCCAGATATTTGAAAGAACTAAAGCAATTCTGGAGAACAAGGCTGGAGGCAGAGAAACAGAGTAGACAACACAAACAGTTCAAGCACTAACAAGTCTTCCATGCTACAAATGAGAACCCAACCATTGCTAATGCCTGGTCAAGAAGGAGCAAAAGGAAAGGACATGAGATTTTGATAGGTAGAAGAGAAAAAAAAGATTTCTGAGGGAAGGAATGAATGCAACTGTATCTGGGAAACAAGAAGGGTCTGTGACCCAACATCTCATTCATTTAGACAACAGTTTCTCAACAGTTCCTTGATTTTACACTAATATTTATATGCGCTTCTTCCCTTAAAATTGTATTAAAATATTATAGATCCTTTCATTTGAAACTCTAGGGAAATAGTCTGAAAAGACTGTCAGTAGAATTTAATTTGAATATATTCAACAATGAACAGTATAGCAATAAACACTGATCAGTAGCTTAGCTACAATTATTTCCTCTGTAGATTTAAAATAGGTACATTTTATTCCATATTTTAAAAGTATAGTAAAACATTTAGTGTGAGCTACACTAGACATGAACCATACAAATACTGAGTATTTGCTTCAGTATGGTTTGCCCAAGTGGAATTAGCTCCTTACTCACAGCTCCTCAGGTTTAGTACATCACTGCATGAAAAGGCCTTTTCTAATTTCTCATTTCTTTCTCAAGATGACCTTACAAAAATCCGTATTTACTAACTTATTTCACTTTACTAATTTATTTCACTTTTATACTTTTAATTGTAGTTTCTGCCAATATTAGAAAAGTAACACGTTATTTTGCAACAATTAGGATCATTTTTCAATTTTAGTCCAAAATGTAGTATTTCTCAGGCTTCTGGGCTCTTCAGAACACCTGGAGAACAATCAGAAACAATATCTAAAGGAAACTTACATAGAGAATGAAAAAAAGGATTAGAATACCTAATGTATCTTACATACTGTTGCTACTTTAAAGAGCCTCATCCTATTTTTTTATCATTGCATTTGCATTGGCATTAAAAACCAACATCTGCAGAGAATGTGCTACTAAGAAATGCAACCCAAGGGGTACCATTAAAATATAAAATAAAATAAAAGAGAAGAGAAGCTGATTTGCCTGGGGATTGAAAATAGCTCTCAAGTTTAAGCCAAGATTTTTCTCCTATAAAGCTGTATCTTAATTCTGACAGATTTCTCTATAAGATGTTTCCCCTAACAGTTTTGCAATGCTTTTTCAAAGAATAGTCTGCAAAAGTTACACAAGGCTCCCTTCCCTTTGCAACTAACTGACTCCAGGGCCAGAATATAACATACCAGAAAACCTTAGTTGAAACCTATAAACTCTGTAGGCCAGCTACTTCACTAGCTAAAAAAAACCCCACTGCCCCCCCAAAAAACAACAAACCACCAGAAAACCCCAACATTATTTAACTTGTGGGTTTATTTGCAAGTACCTAGTAATCAGAAGCTTTTCAGGATGTTAATGAAAAAAAGGCAAAGCACAGTATCAGCAAGAGAAACCTTCTTCTGAACAATTAATACTAAATGGAAATCACTCACATACTGAAGTATGTTTGCTCTGGAGGGATTGTAGTATTAAGAATAATGGGGAAAGACTATGGAAAACTGTAAACTATTTGTAGATTATTTATAGTCCTTGGATTTATTCCTCATGCTGCCCTGAAACCTTTAAGTAAATTTAATGACTCAGAGTTTGTTGACAACATCTTGTATATGGCTCGACTAAACCAGATTTTGGGCCAAAGTTTTGACTTGCTTACTCTTTTAAGAGTGATCTGTGTTGGGAAAGGAATATTTTTCTGTGCAGAAAGTCATGAAGATATTTACATCTGTGCATCCTTTTAATAAAATGCAGTTTCAAAATCCACAAATCTTCCGGTGTTGAAAACCTGAAGCTGAAAAAGCAGGAGATAAACACACAACTGAGAGTACGGTGCCTAAGCAGCGAGAGAGACGTTGTTACGCAGCACTGCTAAAGCCCTCTCCACAAAACATCATCCGGAATCACAGATATTAGGCTATCCATACCTCAAAGCACACTGCACTTTTCATAAGAGAAGTCTTGGCAATTAGAGATACTTAAGTAGGTAGCACTTTACTCTTTCAGGAGTTCAATAATATCACAAAACAGGCCACATTCATCATCATCAGATTTTAACTTTCTACGATACTCTGACATTTGCACAGGTCCATATCTAAATTTCTAACTTTGGGTGATAAAAAACAAAGATATGCTCCACATTTTTTTGTCACACCACTAAGAAGGTCGACTGTTTGGGTTTTTAATTGCATACATATTCTAACATGTAAATGGATGTAAAATGTGAAGAGAATACAAACTAACATAGTTGTATAAATGCAGGCATGTCAAATAAACTAAGATGCTCATGGCTATCGCCTCTGTGTGCACAGCTAGAAAAACTGGACATGATTACTTTATGTATATATTGTTTAGTTATGATCTTAACTAAGAAGAGAAACAGAAACAATTAACGAACCGCATGTGTGACAGTTCATAAGAAAGCCCATCACAAAATCTTGACAGAATTTTAATGATCAGGAGGCTTAATGCTATGCAAAAAGAGTGAATGTCATGAAAACAAGTAAAATTGAGAGTATGTAAACAGTAATGACCTAATGAAAACCAGTAACATCACACAATATGTAAGGGTAAGTACTATGACTAATTTTGCAGACACTGTCCTTTTAGGTTGATAAACTTCTTGTCACTGTTAATCTGTCACTTTGCTGTTTCTAGAAGCTTCCACAGTCCCAGCAAGATTATAAATTTAACCATAGATATTAAGTACTTGCACGATTCACAGATACTGGTTCTCTACCTAGACCACCGGATTCTTGTTAAAATTGAAACCTCTTTTCTGTCAGCATAACTTCATCAAGGGAGTTGATGAAGTTGACTATAGGTCAGTTCCCTTGATTTAAAAACACAGGGTTTTTTCCTTCACATGAAGTGAGTATGGGAAAGTTCAGGGCAATATCAAAACAACCTCTACCTATGAAGTCTCCTCTGAGCCATAAACATTTTATCTGCAGAAAAAACCCAAGGTGCTTTGCTAGAAACTCAGTGGTAGACATGACTATGCATCTACAGAGTTCACCTATCAATATCCGAATGCGTAAGGTGGCAAACAAACACCAAGTTACCAGTTAACTGCATCCAGCAGATTGGTAGAGTTCTCTTTCTCCCTCTCTCATTAAACCTGGAAGTTGATCTGTGTGTTGAATTGCGCATACTAAACCTAGAAAGCTTATTTTATCTTGTAAAGGTCATGAAAGCACTCAAACTAGTATGAAAATTTAAAACTTTACATTAGTGCATTTCATTTTCACAATTTATAATCTTCATGACTGATTTAGTACTATTTAAGAGTTACAAAGAACATATTCATGAGACTGAAAATATCCATTAGGTTTGGATGACAGACTAAGGATCAGCAGTCATTATTTGATTTTTTTCCCCTTCTTTATGTTGGCCTTGTCTCAGACTTTTTAGTCTTGTATCTTGAAAATGCAGACTTAGCCCTAAGCGTGACAGCATAGAGTTGAGCACACTGTCCATAACGCATTAAAATTTCAAATCAGTTAATTTTATGCGCATGCTACGCAGTTGTGACTTAAAGAATCACCAGAAAACAAAAAGAAATTGATTAGCTGCAATATTGGCTTGAGAAAAATCAGACGGCACAATCCTGAGGTTGAAATACAGTACACTTGCCTGGACATCCCTGCTAAATCTCTCTCTCCATCACAGGAGATAAATTAAAAAAAGAAGAAAGAGAGAAAAATTATATGATTTGCCAAAGGTCATAAAACACTTAAGTGGCTCAGTGGGGAACAGATTTAAGGAGCTCCAATGTCATTCAAAAACCATGAGTCAACAGTACCTTTTGGGTACATGTTCACAAGGCAGTGCATAGTGCACAAAAAAAGAAATACACGATTTGAGTACTTGATTACTTTCTTTCTTCAAGAGCCAGCATAGTTTGTCCCTAATACTGAGAGTACGCTACATGTATATATGTAGTTCACTTTGTCAACTCAAAAAATAAATAAATATGCTGCAATCTAATGCAGATCTAAATTCAAAAGATCTGCAATAGCAGATGGTCATTAGCTGCAGGTAAGATCGATTCCTTAAAGCACATGCATTATATGTAAAACCAAAGTTTTCCGGTCCAGGTTTTTTTGTGACAGAAACGTCACAATGCTGCAACCTTGACTGAACAGCTAAGAATACAGAGTTTTCCTGGCACAAAATGATATGGAAAGGTGTCATGCAATTTTATGTTGGAAGCATCCTATTGTCAAGGAAACTTAAAATGCAAAGAATATGAGCTCTCTGAAGGAGAATCAAAGTGAATTTAGTAAAGCCCGGCAGCTTGTATCTTAGTGAAGCATGCTAAATTTATACAGTAAGTGAAGACACTTCTTCCACAGAGTGAAGAACAACTCAAGTAGCACTCAAGCTGGCATCATTAGTGTCACTTTGCATTCAAGGGTCAAGGTAACCAAAGGCTACAAAGAAGAAAGTAATAGTTCTAATTCAAGCTGTGAGTTACTTTATTTCAGTGTTAATTATTTTAATATTTTATTGCTCTCAATACCTTCTTGGTCTTTCAAATTATCAGTTTCTACTTTTGAATCCTTCAAGGGAGCTCAGTAAGAGTATCAGGCTCTGTAAAAAAATTATGCACCCCTGTACTTAACTCTCTACTTTCTGGACATTCCTTTTGTTTTAAAAAGTTGCAGTGATATAAAACAAGAAATGATGGTGTAATTAATCTCAAGGAAGAGAGCATCACTATTCAAATTACAGCTGGGAAAATTCACTGTAAGCCCTGAAAAATACAGCATATTATGTTACTTTCTACAGAAATAAAGAAAAGGTAGGATAATTATAAATGGATTTAGTTTATTTTACTTCAAGCTGATTGATTAGACAGTATCAGAGGCTATCCCAAATCATCATCTGTAATTAAAAATGTAAAACAATATACAACTGTCAGTCTCAGATATCATTCAATGACTGACCCACCCCCTCATGAATGAAACAAAAATGGTCTGTCTGTACAAATATGCGCTCCATCTGGAATGAAAAGATAGCTGAAAAGTCATCATTAATTTTTTTTTTTTTCTTAAAGCTGAGCATACAAAACCAAAATCCAGTGAAAACATGCTTGACAGTAACTGAAGGTGACCAATCAAAGTATCCTGAAGCAAAAGTTATAACTGTGGCACTAGAAACTGAACCATAGTTCCTGAGGAAGCAATAAGGCTTCTTCAGTGGTGGAAGACAAGTGGGAAAGAAAACGCATGGCAAACAAAGTATACTTGCCAGATAATGTGTCAGTAATATAAGACAGGGTTATCAAGAAGAATGGCTTTGTAGCCATTCAGAAGTCTGTGAACCTTCTTTAAGTGATAAATACACAAAGAGTATAACAAAACTGAGTAGCTTGGCTATGCAAGTTGCATATGCAAGCAACTAAAGCCTCAGATGCTTGCTGGAATATATGCAGACCTCATGCAACAGCTATGATCATAACTTTCCCTGAGCCAAAGAGATAGGCTTTCATACGTAAATACAGAACCAAGAGAAATCAAGTACGACCAGCTCAAAAAAAAGTCCAATGCTTCCAACATCTAAAAGAGTAATTCAGAACCCAGACAAGGTTCTACTCTGCTTTTTATTTTTCCTGCTCTAGTTCACACAAAGCTATCATCAATGCTTTCAAAAGACCAGCATTATTATTTTTCAGATGGCAAACAGTGATTTGTTCCTCTCTTCACAAATGAAATTTTGTCCCACCCTAATACATGGCAAGGCTCCCACTGATGTCAATGGAATCAGGATCTGAAATCACACCTTTCCTGCTCATCCTCTAGCGACTGAGCTATTGGTGCTAACAGTTAGTTCCCAGCTTAAGAGAGGAGCAGGAAGACAGCTGATATTTTTTTTTAAATCATGTTGGTTGAGTTACCCTACCAATAGGTCTTAAAGTAAAAAAAAAAAAAAAAAACCCAACCCAACCCAACCCAACAAAAAACTGCAGCTAGTCACACATGCAAAATACTGACTAATAATCCAGATCCCCTACTCATTTACACAATAGTTCTTCTGGGTGCTATCTTGACTGAGAGAAAAAAACACAGGAAGAGGAAATTCCCTACGGTCACTTAAATTGTAAGAGCCTTATTTTGACTTTTTAAATGAAAAAATCCTAATCTTCAAAATGGGTTTGCCAGCAAAAGCTATCTTGAATTCTGTCTTCCAAAGAAGAAAGCCCTCACAATTATTCGAAAGCTTTAAAGGTTTATTCCTACTGGAAAATCCATTTAAACAAACATTCAGGCAGACTTTCATTAGTGCAAAAAGGAGCTTCTGAAAATTTTAAAAATAGCTGTAGGGTTTTCAGCCTCCTGAGGTCAGTCTTCCTTGCACAGTGACTGACAATCTCAGTACCAATCTTCTTTGGAACTGTCACCAAGTGTAAAATATTTCTCTTGCAACACCGATAAACATAAGCACAAAATAAAAATCAGTTATCTTTACTGCAACAGTTTAAACAACTTACCAGAGAAAGACAGACATCCACTATAAGAATATCACAACTGTCCAGCGTTGGTCTACGGCTAACTACAGCAAAAGGTTACAACAGCTTTCAACACAGACAAAACTTATTACAAGAATTGAAGTATCCAGGAGGTGAAATGTTTAACCACAGGACAAAACATAAGTCCTTGAGAAAGAATAGGACAACAAAAGGGGTGCTTGAATGGCCAAGTGGATGAAGGTTGTTAAAATGAAGTTTGGCACGTTTCAAGTAACCCTTTCAGAAATGGATTACTTGGACAAGTGCCAAACTAAAAAAAAAAAAATTAATTTACCAAAGGATATGTTACTTCTGCAGTGTAAATGCATAACATACTTAAACACTACCAGAAGGCAAAACATACTTCCTTGTTCTTTGTAACTTTTCCAAAAAGCCTCTGTACTAGCTTTACCTGATTTACAGAGTCAGACCCTTACAAGCCACTGAATTGGCATTTTAAAAAATATCCGTAAGGAATTTTTTTTTTTTCTTTTTATAAAGGTTCACGTGAAGCTATCCAGATTACTTACAGCAACATATCTTCTGCTATTAGGACATTTGTCTCGACTCAGTTAGAAAAAGGCAAAAGTAGTAAGCACCTTCTTCCCACTTTTCCACATTTACAATGTTCTGGGTTAGAGTCAGTGCTTTTTCAGCAGTGTCAAAGCATGTATATTCATTACCCTTGGTCCTTATACAAATCAGCTATTTGTTATTTTTCTTTGCCTGCTATGCCAATCATGTAAATGAGCATAATCATAAAGGATTATTCCAACTTCTTCATTGCTTCTGCCTCAGTGATCCTTACTTAGGGAGCATAGTCATTAATATATCTCTTTCAAATTTTATTCAAAATAATATCATGATTCTGCTGTCTTGGTATTTTGGGGGACTAGAGTCTGTGCTGTAATTTGCAGTGTTCTAACTTGGTTGCTTCCTTGACCTCCTACTTTCCAAGACTAAGTGGGGATTTCAGGCAACTACAGTACCCACGTTACCCATGTGGTCCATAAATATTTCTATTACACTTTGCTCGTGAAAATTAACAACATTTCTGATATTTCTTTGCAGTTATTCTGTTGTTTCTTGGATTTATTTTGATTTCATGTAACATTTTCTACTCTTCCAATCTAGTCCTTTACTGAAGCCTTAAGCTCTTTCTGGATGGTTTATTTTTACCTGCAGGAAACTGCTGTTGAAGCACTATTAATATGTATTTTCTCTTCTTCTCCCTCACCCTCTACGTGTGTATAGATATAGATATCTATACACACCCTTGTGCGTGTATACACATACACATTTGATTGTAGTAAACAAATTTCTGAAGCAGTGTGAAAAAACACCTAAGTAGTTTCCATGTTTTGCGTTTCCTAATTTTACTCTTTAGAACAGATACACTTGACAGCTTATAAAGATGTGCTGGCAGGTTCCCATTATCTAGCAAAGACTCCTTTTACTGAAGCTTCTTAGCCACAATGCCCTCTTTAGCATATTAATCTTTACACCTCCCCTGAGAGAAGAAATAAATGCCATTATCCACTTTCATAAAACCAAAACAGAGAGGTTGCATCTCAACTGCTCTCTAAGTAGCAGTGGCAGCTAAACTGGGCTGTGAGTAGCAGTGGTGATGACCTATTTGCCTGGCTGCCTAGATTCAGGTCTTAGTCAGATTTTGGCTTCCTGATTTGGTGGTTTGTAGTAAATTCTTTCCATCTCCAGAAGAGATCTCTCCTTTTTCATTTTTATCACATCCCATAAATATTCAGTGTGCCTAGCTCCTTTCCTGCTCTTGCTCACAGGTCCAGCACCTTGGCTGTTGTGGGGGGGAGGCAGGAGGAAGCTATACAGGTCCTCAAAAACCACCAGTAAAATGTTGCTTTCTAACTTTACATACAATAATCCTTGCTGCTTCACAATATCACTCTGTGCAGAGAAAGAAATTGAAGTATGATGTCAAAACAAGAATGCAGAGAAAACTAAAATGTAAGCTGCAGTTAGAGAAACATGCTCTTCCACAAATTACAGGAAAAAAGCAGGTTTCTCTTCCTTGGGAGGGCATTCAGATTCTGCCTCCATGATTGCTGCAGGGACCAATAGAACTATCATTACAACAGGAAGTTATTTTAATACAAAAAGTTCTCCTTTAACTGAACCTCAGGCAGATTGCATATGGTTTTCTTCTGCTGTGCCTTCATAGTAATCCTTCTAAAGTACCAGAAAGTTGAAAGCTATGGAGGTGCCTTTGCAGAAGAGAACAGGTGAAAGATAAGACCTCCATAAGCTCTGCCTACGTGTACTCAGTAGGTGCTATTAAAATAGGGAGTGCTGACCATCAGCTGTTTAAAAAAAAAAGGAGAGAAAAATACATCTGGAAAACTGCTCATGGCAAAGGCTCTCAGCAACAGCATGTTCCTGCCCCCATGCCAATTCCAGCTGCAACAATCTGCACCCAAGGATCAAGTCACATCATCAGGGAGTAGGAATAATTAAAAAAAAAAAAAAAAAAAAATCAGAAAAATGCATTACTCTTAGAATGAGATACTACTAAGTTTTATCTTCTACATTGTTTTTATAAGTGAGAAACAAGAGACAAAGAAACATACTGCTAGATAGTACCTCAAATAACTCACTTCACCTATCTCCCTCACCAAAAAAGTCAGACAGTCCTGTGGTTGTTTTACCCATTCTAACATCCGCTCCTAGCACAGAAAATTCACAGCCTAGCCCAGTACTTAGCCATTCTTGCACCAAGAAAATTTCTTTATGTCCAATTTCACCAAACTAGAAGTTTTCCTCTGTATGCACTGACTACATCTTGTTTTGGCTAAGGCAGCTGATTCCTTGAATACGAATTTGAATACTTCCATTTTTGTAAAGGGTTTTTACACATAAGACAATCACATCTCATCCCAACATTTTTTATTCCAAACTCTTCAAATGCAGATATTCCAGAAATCCACAAAAACACCCATTTTCTAGCATTCCTACTTTTGTCAGCTACTTATAGACTCTGTCCAACTTTTTCTTGAAGTTCAGAGGCCAGAATGAAACTGAAAACTCTGCGTAAGATTTTCCACTGCTGATGAAGAGAGGAAAATAAGTGTTTACAGCCTTACATTTGACACTGCAGTCCTTAATTAAATCCTTTTTTTTTTGGTTTGGGTTTGGG
>JAOBAS010000007.1:4140083-4154488 GCA_025311575.1 Elanoides forficatus | reverse complement strand
GGGAGGTCATTACCCTGTTAACTTATCATTCAGTTTCTGCTCCATTATTTCCTTTTCAACACCAGGTCTCAGATGATTTTCTATCATACTGATTTCAATCCAGCTAATCCATTTCCCAGTCTTGAATCCAGGTGTTTTTTTTATTCCTATGTAGGACTACAAATAGAAGTTTTATATCTGCTCTTATTCATCTCATTGATCTCATATAGTCTCTGAAAATTTGTAACAATAAAATTTTACATCTTTTGGGACTGTAATTCCTGTTTCTTAATGAATCAACAGAGAACTAGTGATGATTACTGTAAATACGGTTACCAATAAGGCATAATTATCTTAGAATCATCTTGCATTTGCATTATTTACAATTTTCTTTTTTTGAAAGCCACGTGCAAGACTACCAAAGAACTCACTACATCACATGTGCTAGGCAAACTTTACTACACCTCAGGAAGTCACATAGGTTTGACATTACTTTTTCTTTGTAAAATCGTATTGGCTTATTCTTGTTCTGTAGGTTCTAAGAACTGGTTGCTTGCTAAGTTGCTCTAGCCTGTTTTCAACTCCTGAAGTCAGGAAAGAAAGACTGTTAGATCAGTCACGCTTGCTTTTCCTCTTTTGAAAGATTAATTACTATGTTTGCCCTTCTTCAGCCCTCTGGGGCCAACCCATCCTCTATGAGCTCTCAAAGATAAACACTGCTGGTTTCTGAGCCATTGATTCGGTTAGTTCCTGAGGGATTTTAGGTAAACCTCATCAGACCTAGCTGACTTAAATACACCAAGCTCGCATAAATATTCTTTGACTTGTGCTTTTCCTGTTCTGGCCTATGTTCTCGTCCTACTGTTGATTTTAATTATGTTAAATCATTATAAGTAACTTTTAAAAAAAGGCCTGAAACACAGAAGGAAATGGAGCATGTTAGCTTCATTTCAGCTATCCATTATTATCTCTTTCTCCCACTCAAGCAATGGATTTATCATTTTCCTTTGTTTTCTTTTAACACCTAATATCGTAAACAGAACACTTTTATGGCCTTTTAATGTCATTGGAACTTTCTACATCTTTTCAATTTTGTCCCTACATGTTTGTGTCACCCTTTCATATGTGTCATTAGCAAGATGGTGCTATGACCACTTTCAACATAGTTGTTTCTGATTTTAGAAAGCTGTGATTAAACTATATTTTTCCTCTTAATATGTCCCTATCTGTGTTTTACATCAAAATAATTTTGTGTTGTGCTCTTGATATTGCCTCTTTAAGAAACCTTTCTCAAGACCTTTATCCCTTAAATAACTTCCATCTAATTATAAGTTGGCTGAAGTCTACCTTTCAATGCTCATCACCACTGATTTTCTGCTATCATTCCTTCTTTTTCTTATAGTCAGAGAGATAGTACTCAGTAGTCCAACTGGTCCTTTGAAGTATTATGTGTCTATGGTGCTTTCAGAACACTTTCATCCTAATGGCCTTCTGCTTTCAGACTCTGAGCTCTATCCTCGCTATTTGTTAGAATCAAGTCTGAAATAGTTGCTCCCTTGGTTATTTTTTCCACCTTAGCAGGTCACCTTTGTTTGCTGGAAATATGGAGAAAATGAAATTTATTTCAGGGTGTTTTAGCAAACACTGATTCTTTTAGCAAATCAGGTACTTCGATCTCAGCCATACACCTCAACTATCCTCCCATGTACAGATCTATTTTGATAAGTTTCCACTTATTATTTCAATATATCTTCATTTTTTAAATCAATCCCTGAAACTGTTTGATGTGGAGCCAGCTTTAGGGTGAAACTCTGCCTTCACAGTATTTAGTACACCTCTGCAAATATGTTTACACAGTAAATGCATTTATTCTGCTCCTGCTTTTCAGGTAGGAATTGACATAGTAAGTTCCATATATTTAAGGAAATCATAGAAAAATGTTTGGAGGACAGCTGAATAACCTAGTGAAAACTGTGTGAAACCTCCCAGCACACAATATTGTGGCAAGTTCTATGAATACATCAGCTCAATAAATTTTTCAGACAGGAAGAGGGAATAAAACAGAAATTATTTTCATATTCTGCAAATCCTTGGTGTAGCCATTTAATGAATACTGCATGCAGCTATGATCACAGTATCTCAAAAAGCCTAAGCAAGAACTGAAAAAGGAAAGATTCTTATATCATGAAGAGTTCATTGGGGAGAGGGGGTAAGAACAATTGGATGTAGCAGATTAGGTGACATGTTCACTGAAATAAAAATGCAAAATCAAGCATTTGATAACTACTATATACAATGACATGAAATCTCTCAGTTGTTTGGGTTTTGTGGTGGTGGTGGTTGTTGGTCTTTTTTAAAGTTGGAATGATGCACCTGTGGATAACAGTTAAAGACCAAAGAATCTGTAATGAAGTCTCTGGTCCAACTTTCCCTTCAGTGCTTTTTTAAAATCACGAACTTCCGTACATATTAGAGAAAAAGGTCATATTTTTAAGAAGTATAGCATTAAGAACTATTTCAGAATACTGGAAAATAGTGTTCAACCAGGAAGTATAACTTTATCATTACAATTTGCATCACCCCTAAAGAGGAAATGGGATCTCTTCAGCTAACATATAAAAATGGTATTATTGCTCTCATATTTTTTTGGTATTAGCTGAAAAAATGCTGTAAGGCTCCAATTGCAAGTGCACGAAGGTAAACCACCTTGCTATATCTTGCTTCAACACGGCCTTACATTGAAGGCCAAAAAATTGAAGCACCTCCTGAAATTTGGGAACTCTTTTGGCAACTTTCCAAAGAATTTCTGAGGAAAGAAATTTTCTGATACTTGGTATTCGGGATTTAACAATGACTTCTTGTTTGAGTAATTTTGTCACAGCATGTAGTATATGAAAAAGGCAATTATCTAGAAACAAACGTATTTTTTTCATGTTACACTGTAGACAGAGTAGTATCTTTCAGAATTAATCTGTGCATTATCAGCTGCAGGTAAAAGTGCACTGTCAAAGTTCAAATGTATATTTACTTTTCAAATATTCCTAAGCATTTCACTGCTCAACTGATAACATTTGAGCAAAAAATAGATTAGTCCCCTTGCAACTGTATAATAATGAACAACTATGAAAAATATTTTGCTGTACTCATGGACTAAGGCACCAGAGAGCAATACATTCTTTCCAGCCAAGTCTTGAATGTTTTTTTCTAAATTTGCCTAGACTGTGAATAGTGCAGGGCAGTACCCTCGCCAGCTACTTGAACGGAGTCTAGTGTAATGAAAATGTAGCATATGTGCAGGATTTATGCCGTAAAGTAACAATAGTAGAAATCAATATTCAACATTAACAAAGATTAAGGCTGAATTAAACATTACATACAGAAAACTGAGAAAGCTAAAATAAACATTGTAGGAAAACTTCATTAGAAGTAAGTAGATGCAGTCTGAACAGGCATGCTTTTGCTACCACTTCTATTTTGCTGGATTTATATCACCAGAACTTGTATTCTAAGTGTTTAAATCACAGTCCTGCTGTATCAGTGCCTCATTTTTTCAGCTAATACCAAAAAAATATGAGAGCAATAATACCATTTTTATATGTTAGCTGAAGAGATCCCATTTCCTGGGATCAGAGTGCCGTACTTTACTGAGTAAGAAACCTCTCGCTAGTGCATTCTGGGTCAAGTATTACTAACATGTAATCTATTGTTTCAATTCAATGTACCCTTCATTGTATGAAGCCCTGTTATGTTGATAAGAAGATGCATTTGAAGAAATGCAGTGATGACTCCCAAGACGACATCTAGAAGATTTCACTCTCGGTATCAAATAGACTGTGCTCAGCTGACTACAGAAGAGCCACAGCTACACCTCTGAAACATGTCAAGTCTTTTGCATCTTTTTTGGCTAGAAATAATGCACAATGGCAATAAAAAAAAAAAAAAAGTAAAACTTAATGCAGGTTCAGTATTTATGGCCTTTTGCACTACTTGAGCAGTTGAAACTTCTACCATTGGTGAAGAAAGTCTGATGGCACTGGAAAAAGATTACAAGAAATTTTGTATCTCTGACAGAATAACAACATTTTGGTTTTCCTAGATGAAGCCCAGTCCACGTGAGTTATTTGGCACATTATCTGTGACATTATGGTGGCCCTTCATGCTTTGAAACAAAAAGAACCTTTAGGAAAAAAAAAAACCCTCAAACCCCCAGAAAACCCAACAGAAACAAAACGCCCTCCACAGTTCTCAAAAGAACAAAACAAAACAAAAAACCCATCACGACCCCCCCAGTCAGTTTTTGAGAGGGTTGGGTTTTTTTATTTGTTAATCCTCTATTTTCTTCTGCTAATCCAAGACACTCAGAAGGTGGATTCTGAAAACCAGACATTACTAATGACTGATATGATTAACAGTACCGATACAATAATCACACAAGCCTCTGTAGTTGGATTTCAAGTGCTAGACAAGCCCTTACAGAGGTATGATCCTTTCAGCTAAGAAAGACTGTTTTCTACGACTAATCTCTTTAGCTTCACTGGGAATAAAAATGATGCTAAACTTTATAGATCACTGACTAATGCTAGACAGCACATGGGAAATTGTTTGACCTGTTTGCACTCATAATAAAGAAACCATTTCCCCTAAGGACCTAGAATCTCTATGAAAAAATTCAGTACTGAGGTTTCCTAGTTTATGCTTGTAAAATGTGTTGAGGTCTAGGATGGGAGCCACTACAGAAACACAACATAATTTCCTATGATAAAAGAAGAGGGAAATGCACAGAAAGCAAGCCTCTAATCTTGAAAGCAGAAGAGTCATATGAGCTCTTAATTGTTTAGCATAATTATAAACATATGAATTCTTAAAAGACTACTGCCCCATTGGGTGCAGCATATTTTCTATAATAGAAGATGAAAAATGGCAAGTTAGGTAATATTTTTGCAGAACACAATTTACATATTATAATGGATCACAGACTCAACATAAGTAAACACTGTTATGTTTTTACAGGGAAAGATAAACATCACACTGATGTACAAAGTGGTGTTTAGCCTATAAAAGACATCAGTTAATTCTTTCACTATCTGCAGTGCTCTCAAGAAAGCTCCAGGCATGTGTTCCACTTTGTGCACATCACTTTAAAAAAAAAAATAAGTCCAGTGATGGACCGTAAGATGGTCATCTGGAAAAAAAAACACCCCAAAAAGAAAAACAACAACACAAAACCAAGACATCAGTGAGGACAATAAGGCCCAGAAAACCTGACCTGTGAGGAAAGACTGACAGAAAGACAGCATGCTGGTAAAATTACTAATATTTAATATTTGAGATGTCTGGCTAAGGAGTTATCTTTACTAAAATAACATTCCTTTTAGCTAAAAGCTAAGAATCTGTGATTGTTTTGAACTCCCCACTTGTGAGCTAAGGTAATACTGTGTATGCCACTCCTACAGGCTCCTCCAAGAGCCATCTCCCCACACTGTCACATTATTTACTGTTTGACTGTTTCTTTGAACTTTGGCAGTCAGCAAGCTACTTGAGTCCAGCTCTCCCAGGGATGGATACCTGGCTTTGTTAAGATGGAAATGATTGTTTTTCCTCACCTCTTCCTTTTTTTCTGAAACAGTCTATAGGTTGGGTCTCTGCAACCACTTGGCAGAGGACAGGGGCACAGAGGGGGAAACACTGTTCTCCAACTATGACCACAGTTAATAAAGCTTCTGTCTGACCCACCCTAATTTGTACTTGAAGTACCCTGATTCTCTAACAACAGTATTAATCCTGGAGAAGGAAAAATTGATATTATGTTTGAAGGAAAACAATTCTGCCTTCCCTGACTTCTGAAGACAGAACAGTTAAGTAGTTTTCACTGGGTTTTAAGAAAATTCATATGGAATTCCTCTCTATTCTTTTATTTACTTTCAATTTGCTTTATCTACCTAATACAAAAATGTAACAACTTTTGTGTTAGGATTCAGGAGGGATGAGTGTCTGACCCTCTTCAGGTCCTTTCCAATCCTATTAGTTATGATTTTACAAAATAAAATCTGCTTTTGGATGAGCATACAGAATGATGATGAAACATTTGTTTGCTGGGCATTGGCAGAACGGCCCAAGACCCTAAGACTGACAATAACCACATTGTACTCCTGAAACAGAAAGCCTTACAGCATGCCTCCCTTACCCTGAAATCACCCCCAGGGAAAAACCATCAGACGTTAATTTATTCACACAATCCAAATACTGAGAGCATACTCAGAAAAGCTTTAGAGATCCTTTAAAACATCTAAGACTAACATTTGATCTGATTAAAGATGAAAAAGCTTCCCCAACAGTCATATGATAATGGTCTTAATACCATGAAAAGATTTCAAAGCAAGAAAAGAACTAATCTTAATTTTCATACGACCATTCAAAGCTTGCAATTACCACATCTAGGATTTACATTGGAAGAATCAAATACCTTCAATTAGTAATACAACTAGTTCAAATGATAAATAATTTTCTCATGTCTCTATTAAAAAAACTTGGTAGAAAAAATAATCTAGACAGTATTTCTCACATTTTCTTTTGACTGGGTAATGACTGAAAGGAAAATCCTCAGAAAATTTTATTTTAGGGAATGTTAAAGAAAACTGTAGATGTGTGAAAAGTAGGAGTTACAAGGGAAAGTATTTTACAGCAGTTGCTACTAGCAACTGATATATTGTTTCACATCCAGTATAAAATTGCTTTGTTTTAGCTTTAGATATCTTTCTATGAATATTAACTTTTGTTTTATAATCTTTACTACCCTTTCTGCCTTCAAGAGGAAAATTAAGAAAGCAAAGAAACACTGCAGGATCTTATAGTTTTAGCTATTCAATTTCCTACTCCATCCTTGGAACATGTTTCTTCCTTCTCCCCACATATATTTTGATGAGAAGGCAGAGTTCAACACAACAATCCCAGAGACAGGTAAATGATACTTAATTCCTACAGACATCATAAACAATCTCATCACTAACCAACTTCAACATCTCTTACTTTCCTTATCTTGAAATTCCAGGTTTCAAACACAATTGGTCTGAAAACAGTGCATGCTAAATAATTTTGGAGTTCATTAGCAACTTTGAAAAGTTGAATAAATAGAAATCATTTAGCATTGGGCTGAAGATGACCATTTTGACAGCTCAAAACCAATTGTTTTATGTTAATCTGGTTTGTTTTGCTTTCAGAAATTGTAAAAAGATTTGTTGAGTAAATTATGGAATTTGAAAATCATGTAGCTCCATGTCATATATAAAAATACAAAAATAGAACAAAGCATTTGGAGTGAACAATTTACTGAATTCATTTAATAGGAATTAATTTTATGTTTTGTTTAAAAAAAAAAAATCTGCATTTTTTGCAGCGCAAGTAACTTTGTACTAATTTTTTACCCAGTTCCATTAGTTGACTGAGCACTCTGGCCACAGTTGAAGGAAAATACTCTTTTTTTGCCCAAAATGCCACACTACCTCTTCTATTTGCATTGCAAAAATTCCTCCCCTCTTGCTTTAATTGGTAGAACAGAAACAAGGGTTAGAGATTTCCACAGGACAGGTGAAATTCATCACTCTTCCTATGTTCAAGTCAACATCCCATTAGACCTCTTTTTTTCAGAACTGTCCTTAATGCCGCAGATAACATCAATTACTCATTTCCTTTCTGGTCAGTAGCCTTCTGACTCAAGAGCCAGCACAGAACTTTTCTAATTATGGAGAGCTTGAGATTTCAGTTATTTAATTTCATTTAGAGATATTTAAAAAAAAAAAAAAAAAAAGAAAATGTTGGGATAGAAACTGAAGTTAGCACACCCACAAAATGGGTGCAGGCACGTGGGCATCACTGGTTCCTCTTACCTTCTTCTTCCCCAGATTTTTCACAGAAAGAAGCTAATTGTTGTTGCTAAGAAGCTTTTTAGTTTTGAAATACTTAATCCTTCCAAATTTTTAAGTCACATTTGTCTTCTGCAGAAGCAGGAACATA
This sequence comes from Elanoides forficatus, assembly GCA_025311575.1. Lineage (NCBI taxonomy): Eukaryota > Metazoa > Chordata > Aves > Accipitriformes > Accipitridae > Elanoides > Elanoides forficatus. The sequence goes on along the minus strand of JAOBAS010000007.1, from coordinate 4,146,499 downwards.
GTATTGTGGGCAAAGATCATGGTGTGTGATATAAAAATGAGACCCCACAACCAGACAATCAAAAAGACTTGGCTCCCTGCCTTGCTTTTTTCTTTTAATCTGGCACCCAGGTCTCACAGGCTTTGCTGCACACTCAGATACTACATCAGCAGTCAGAAGATTTTGTGACAATTGGATAACAAGTAAAAGCACTTGCTCCCAAAGGGCAAGAGACTAAGATATCAACAATTAAGCAGCTGAAAAATTTATAGTTTAAGTACATTTTTTGACATTTGTTTATCTCCACAGTTGTTCCCCCTGCCATCTTCAAGGGTTCATTACCAAGTCTGTGCTCTCAGCCCTTTCACCAAAGAACATAGCAACATATAATATAGTAGCAAACGCACCAATGTAACAAATAATGTGCATCTCGCAACTCTCAGAGAAGAAGCCTTCCAGGGAGAAGAAAAGTTAAAATATTAAAAAAAAGCAGTAAGGACAGAACAAAAACTCATTTCTTAAAAACAGTTTACTTCACATCACTTTGACTGTTTATGCTGAAGGAAATTCAAAGCACGGAAAGAACTGGTTTACAAATGTTTTTCGTTAGAGGAAGCAGTATAAGCTTGTCATAAAACTGAATTGAAAATATACAACAATAAAATTTCCGTATCTCAAGGAATTTTCAAACGAGAAGGGCAAACAGACCAGTCCCCTTTCTGCTGCCTATGATAGCCCATGAATATGAATATGTGTATTAACATAATGCACACTTAAAATAGATATGCCTAATAGGAAGTCATTACTATAATCAATTATTGGTAAAACAGAAAAAATCCTAATGCCTGAAGTTAAGATTTCTTAACTGATTTCCAAAGGTTACCCAACCACGCTGAAATCAGTAAAGCCTCGCCTCTGCTTTCCATTAGACTAGACTGAACTATTGGAGTATTAGTCACTAAAACCTTTATTCTTTCTGAACTAACCTATTTCTTCTGCTAAGAGATTAAACTATGGTGCAGACCTGCTGAGACGAGTTACATTTTTAGATGAGTCACAGACGCAGTTCTACTTCTTTAGCTTCAGTGAACAAATCACACTAGAGTAGTGTGCTAATTAGTGAGGAGATGACTTATATTGACAGGCAAATATCATTCTAATTACTAATGATGAGAAAAGAACTACAGAAAATACCCTTGTGGTTTAACTGTAACACCATCACTGATGAATAATATAAATTCTATTTAACTATACGAAAGTTGCACACAGAGTATTCTCCAGCTCCTCTTTTAATCAAAGCAATTGCTACAATCTCTTTTACAGACTACGCTCTTCTGTAATTTCCTCTTCTGTTTTCAAAACTAGAGAAAAGCCTGAGTCACCCTGCCACCCCTTTCAGTAACTGGGTGCCTTAATCTCTCCTCTGATGTTTCAGTGATATCTACAGGTCACATTTTACCCACCCATTGAGCTTTTTCTAAATGGCTCTGAGCCCTGATTTTGCCCATTCCCCAATCCCGGATTAACTTTCCCCATGTAAGAGTCTGGTTGTATCGAGCAGTGAGGAAGTGAGATTTTTTTAAAAAATACAGACTTGTTACAAACCTGTATTTGACCCCAGCCTAAAGACCACATATTTCCAGATGAATCTACAAAACTGCCTCCCGCCACCCTCCCATCTGGCTAGAAATGATTCAATAGGTAGATTAGTAAGAATTTATAAAATGCTTAGAAAACAGAAAATCAGCTCAATCAGATTTTCCACATTCTACTTTGCTTTTTCAGAGTTCATAGGTGATAAAAATAGATTGATCAATTTATCCACTAATTTTATTTTCAGCTTCTCAAGCAGCTCGACACTCTTGTATCATCTGGATTTCAAACACTCAGGGGAAATATTTTAAAAAGCTGAACAGTGATTCTGTGTAGGAGTCTGTAGTAGGGGTTGTTTGCCTCTTAAAGAGATCATTACAGTACTTGGTTTAATATCACATTATTTCAATTTTACATAACCTACATTTCAGGAAAAATCTGACCATAGCAGACCCTCTGCAAGAAATACTAAGACACAGTTAGACAGTTTACTTACTTGCTCTGCAGACAGATTTGTTTGATTAGCAACTTCCACTCAGAATCTTAATGCCTCTCACTACCTGTCTAAAACAAATGGGACGTCCACCCAAGCACCACTGAACACCTAGGGACCAACTTCATATAAATGAGGCAGTGTAGCAATAATTCTCCCTTGATGCTATTATTGTTTTTCATGTGTACGTTGAGACTTGTTCATTTAAGAGTGCTCAGCACTTATGCACGGATAAAGATTATCTTGTTAGCAATTCAGTATCGTGTCAAAGATACAGCTCCAGGGATGGTCGCAACACCAAGATGACTAGTTAAAACTGCAAGGAGCCACGGCAGGAAGGATAAAGGGTGATACACAGTCCTCAAGATAAGCAGTTATACTTAACGACCACTTAGAGCATTAAGCAAATACAACACTGTTTAAGTGCGAGAGTTAGAATCTAAAAGCCAGGCATGACTTTTGTTGTACAGTGCTATCCTCAAGAGAATAAAAAGAACATACTTTGAATGAGAGAAAAAAAGAAGGACAGGCACAGGCACCAGATAGTGTTCCAGTGATAATTTTCTAAAGCTCTTCAGTACTCCAGTAAACGTAATTAAAAAATGACCTCAACAGTAAGCAGACTAGTGCTGAAAGTGTGTCCAGCATTACAAGAAACCATTGAGAAGTTGCTAAAACTGTCTGGCATATGTCTCACCTCTAACAATCTTAACTTCCTTCTGCTAAACTAAATATACGCCAAGGTCAGCTTTTGCCTTATAACTTCATAACTCCTTCATGTGACTTGGTGGGGTTTAATAACAAAAGTGGTAGGGGAGGTTGTTTGGAAAATTAGATGTAGTTGTTAATGTTCCACGGTTTTCTCTTTAATCCTTTAGAGAGAAATAAAATTTCAATTCAATCAAAGAAAATAAGCTGATGACTGCCACTGTTAGCCCCTTCTTTGGAATAAAATCTACATGGTTTCTAAGAATTCTGGGGAATTTCATCATTCCAGAAAAGCTGTTCTGGAGAAATTAGTTTTCAAATATGATCTATTTCATTCTAACTCTTCCATGGTGAGTTGATCATGGAAAAGATAGTAAAATTCTTGCCTTCACTCAGACAATGCCTAACCTCCAGAATTCACATTTTTAGTCAAGTCTTTGAGGTGGCTACTTCATTTTTAGCTCCGCTGTCACATTTTCACCTACACAGACATCAGGAAGATATATTTCCTTCTCTTATGCTTAAATTAGTTCTCAGTCTCAGGAACCCTAACTGCACAACACTTCTGGTCCCTTAAACTAAAGCAATCCATCTCCATCATAACCCTGTCATTCTTGGAAACATTGTTTCCTATTCACAGTGCAAAAATCATTCTTTTCACCTGAAGACCTGAGTTAGTACTCACATCTGTCAGTATCCCCTTCTTTTTAGCACAGAGCACAGCATTCTCAATGCACGCAGATTAATACTGAATTAAATATTCAAGTGCGAACTGGAAAGGTCTACAAGGTAGAGGAGGAAAAAGTAGACACAGCTCTAATAAAGGTAGAAGGCAGAGGGCAGCCTTATTAACTATGGATGACTATATTTCTAAATTTCTTTGCTTCTTTGGTCTCTTTCCACACAGTGACATCCAGTCCTGAAGATACAGATTTTGTGATTACATTTGCATGAAAAAATACAAAGCTAAATGAGGTTGCACTTGTTCTTCCACGGTCAGCAGACACATCTCTAGTTTTCAGTACCTTGTAGCTTTCACCTGAAGGCTACTCGCTATGCAGTGCAGGGTCTACTTAGCAGCCACTTTCATACATCCACTATCCCCTATAAGCCCAGGAATGGAATTAGTCATTTCATTGGGCTTATATTACTTGATTGCTTCACCGTTTCCTAATGATCAGCACACCGAATGGAGAATCCAAACATTGTAAGAATGGCAATAACACTGTGGTTTATGAGACTCTTCAGAAGTGCCTCTGATGTACATAGCTCAAAAGCCCCTAAATCTTTGACATTGGCTATACTGACTGCGACTTTCTTAATAATAATGAGGAAATAATACCTTTTAATCCTTTTTTCAATCAATTTAATTAACCAATTATCTATAGCTGTATTTAAGATAGATATTGCTGGCCTTACTGTTTTTCCCTGGAAATTGGGGCCTGGATGCCAGAATGCATTAATAGAGAAGCACAATTTTATCCTACTTTGGTGAAGTGAAAGATAAGAACCTAACACATTATCTGGTAAAGGGACTAGTTATTTCCTAAATAGGTATCCTACACAGCACATATACCTAGACCTTCTGAGTTCTTGTGAGTAGCACATTATCTATTCAGATTACATTTTTATCTATCCCTGAGCCAGCATGACTTGGCTAAAGGCATATTTCAATCAATAAAAAGATTTTGTTTTATATATACATATATTTGATTTATAGACATTTATACACATACACAGATGTGCATGTGCTCGCTCACACACACATATTCCTTTTGCCACAAAGCAGAAAATGTGCTTAGAAAGCAAAGCAAAGACTACAATTAAATATGCAATTTTATTAAGTCCTCTCTTTGCTTTGTTCTTAGGTTTTTTAATTCATTTTTAGGAAAAAAGTCACACTATTTCCATTGACCCTTAACATAATGTGTTCCTATCATAGAATAGAAAAGTTTTTTTCATATTAAAGGAAGTCACCCTAAAAGCAGAGACACCAAGAAAAAAAAAAAAAACAACACACAGAATTAGATTCAGGCAGATGTCTAGAATCAGCTCTCAGACCAGGATACTGTCTCTGCTTCTTAGTTGTCACTACACTACTACAAACAGATATTAAGTGTACCTATAGTGTATCTGTATTTGCAGACTCGCTTATATTTGATATGTTGACAGGTCTTCAGTGCTCATTCACGGAACTACTCGCCACCAATTTACCATCTAACTTTCCTTTTTTTAAAAGTAAGAAAGAAATAGTATGTTGAGGAAATAAACTGTTCTTAGCAATATTTTTGAACATTGCCACTGCAAACTAATAAGATCTAAACAAGGTATAATACTTCTGTTTCACCTAATGGGAAAAGAAACACCCATAGCAATAACAAAAAACAAGTCTAGTTGCGTAAAAGCTTTGGTGACAGGTAGAAGTGCTGCACAAAAACATCTACTTTGAAATTTGTGAGGTTTTTTCCTTCCTTTCAATTTTTTTTCAAGTTAGAGAATTAGGTTAGAAAGTAAACTAAAAGCCAGCCACTAAAGAAAAGCTAGGTGTGTGCAATGAGGCAGAGCCACCTCTACACCCTATAAGTAGAGTCAGCATATATTCATTTAATGTCCATCAACTACTTAGTCACTTCTTTCCAGTTTCTATAGGCAGGCAAGTGCCTTTAACTCATCTACTTAGGATGGTCTCAAACTGGCAGGACCTCCATTACTGAAAATAAACTGCCAACCATGACATGGCTTACTGGTTTTTTTCTGTGCTGAGATTAAGGTAAGCAGAAACTTCCTGGATCTATCATTATAAGGGATACCTAAACTTAACTCAGTCTTGAGGTTCTATAGACAAAATAGGTTAATAAAAATATTGATCATCTTCATTTTTACAGTTTTGTGACTCTGTTCTTAACGCGGATAAATGCAACACTAAGAAAGGCTGACACTTCCCACAGTAGAAGCCTGATAAGAAGAAAATTGTACTAGATTCTTCATTACCTGCCCAGATTGCTTTCACAGCTTTGGGAGGTCTGGAGACCACTAAAATGTTTGGTAAGATTTAGCAGTTCTCCAGTATTGATGCATGCCCAACTGTGGCACAAAGCTGCAATTTCTTCCTACTAAAAAGTGCCTGGGCAGCCAGTCTTCAACTCACTTTGTTTCATTTCCCTTCTTGCCTCTTCAGCTGCTTTGACATCAGAGAGGCAACTGTGTTCAAACACTTGCCAGGTTTGGAAGACATCTGTTAGAAAGACATGTTTCAATTGTTCTTCCACCTCAGAAACATGAATGGACAAATGAAGGCGTGAGAGCCAATGGCAGCATATCTGCACACGTCAGCGGACAACTTCCATGTGAAACTCCACCATGACTGTAGAGCCTGGCCTGAGGACTGAAAACACTGTGATGGGTTGACCCTGGCTGGATGCCAGGTGCCCACCAAAGCCATTCTATCACACCCCCCTCCTCAGCTGGACAGGGGAGAGAAAACATAACAAAGGGCTTATGAGTCAAGATGAGGACAGGAGAGATCACTCACCAATTACAGTCACGGTCAAAACAGACTCAGCTTAGGGAAAATTAACTCAATTTATTACAAATCAACCAGAGTAGGGTAATGAGAATTAAAAGCAAATCTCAGAACACCTTC
>JAOBAS010000007.1:4118181-4132750 GCA_025311575.1 Elanoides forficatus | reverse complement strand
GGTCTTGGGAATTGTTACTTTCAGCTAAAGAAAGATGAATTCTCTCTATCCACATATAAATGAAGCAGCTGACAGTTTAAACATGCAATATAAGAGCTTTTTATAAGATTAGTCTTTTTAAAATAGTATTTTATTATGGTCCACTTATTAATACAGACAGGATCATAAATACCAGTTCTTTTGTACATTTAGATATAGAATTCATCCCACAAAACCCATGCTATCTCTCCTCCCCCCACACACTTTCCTTCATTTCTACTGAGGTCTTATAAAGCCCAAAACACTGCAAAACTGGACAGATATTAGATAATGTAAGAGACAATGCAGAGCAAGTCAATCTTTCTTTTTCTTTCTCAATACTGCCAAATTCTGATTCCTAGTCATCCAGAATCCATCTACATCCATATATACATGTCATAGATAACTCCATGGAATGCAAGTTCCAAATCACTTTTTCCACCCTGGACTGGCATTTTAAAAAACCACCAGATTTCCATCACACTGCTACTGTTGTCTTCCAAACTGTTATTCCTATTGGAAAAGAAGGACTAGCACTTGCCACTGAACCTTACTAGACATACATATATATTTCCTGGAATGTATCTTCAGCAATGATAATGAGAATGATATCACTTCAAGGTACTTCAGCCATTTTTAAAATATAGATAATATACAACACTTAAACTGTCTCTTACAGATGCTGCAAGCATAATGGTAAACATCACTGATATCATCAGATAAAAGGCCATACACACACACATACCAGCCAATATCCCTGGAATCACAGTTGGAAAAAATGCATTTACAAAATTGCTAAAGTATTTTAATAATATATATACTATCACGTGCATTCCTAGTTATCTCAGGTACCAGAAACCTATGATCAGAAAAGTCTGTTCTGCAGCTTTCACTAACTACATTAGTAGTGAAGCAGAGTAAGAAGCTCCATTTCAATGCAGGAGAGCGTGGTATTGCACTTGTCTTGGCAAAAATGATGCCAAAATCAGCAGGCAGACCACAAGGATCTGCATGGCACTTTATGCTGCCCTCTGGTTCACAACATAGCCCTTAACATTACCTCATTCTGTGACAAAGCAAACATCAGTGTTCAAAGCCAAGACTCTAGCACTCTAAATTTTCACACAGTATTTCACCAGTTGCTTTTTCAATGATTTTTTTTTTTTTTTTTTTTTTTAACAGTACCTTCAAAAGTGGTTGGACAGACCACAGCTTGGGGTCATCAACTTACTCCACATTCACTTAACATTAATTTTAGATAACTCAAGTTTTCACCAAAAAAACCCAGTGTGATAAAGTATTTTATTTCATTATACTAGTTATAAAATTGCAATGTGAAAAAGTACAAATCAAACACTTCTGTAAAAACTAAATCAAGGATTTTATTATCACAAAGGAATAAACAGAGAGACTTCTACATCTCAGTATTCTCACATTCGGAATTGTATTTCAAAAACAATGTGGGAATTCATTATCACGTATGCACAGGATTCAAATAATTTTCATAACAAAAAATATGAGCCTATACTTCCCCCAGTGAGACCGAGAAGTCCATCATTAAGAGAGATTCTCCCTCATGATTTTGTAAATAAACACTGCAGCGATATACCAGCTTTATACACAATAAACTCATCACACCAGAATGCTAGATGTCTCAACTTAGCCACAGAATAGTGAGCAGTTAGTAAGGCTTGATTGTTACTTACTTTTTTTTTTTTATTTAGAAAAGAAAAATATATCAAAACTTGAAGGCCTGGATATTTTTTTCTTTTTAAAAACACTTTCATAATAAACTTGACTCTCTTCTGTTGCCGTGCTCCAACCTGCAGTCCGAACACAACTTCAAAGCCTTGAATAAATGAAGGCTATAGCCAAGATGACTAATTTTCCAGGTTGTGTTCATCATGTTACTTAGGAATGAAAGACAGTCCTACTGTTTCCATAATACTACTCTGTGATCTCAATATATATAAAGAACAAAGGACAGAAAGCTAGCCTCTGATGTGAATTTGCTCCAGTTAACGAAAGTATTATAGAAACTTACATAATTTGGAAGAACTTTTGATAGTTTAATCCTTCTATTTTAATGAAGATTTACCCTTGAGATGCTAAGTAAAATCTGATTCAGCATTGGACTAAAAAGTGCTCTGCTATTGCAGAAGAGTAAGAAGTTCCATACACTGTAGTAGGAATTTCCTTGATAGATTTTCTTTGCATAACCTGACATAGATTTATAGTGTTGACATTCTACAGACAAAGAAAGTAAATGCATTTTTCATTTTCTTTGTCTTTTTTAAAAGGAGTGACTCATCCCATTTTCACTGGATGTAAAGGGGGAATGGGTAAACAGCTCATGCCATTAAAAACTCATCAAAAACGTATCTTGAATGGTATATAACCACTAATTTAAGGCTGTTTCAAAAAAGGAACAGACTGCATATTTAGATTTGCTAAGAGGACCAGCATTCTTCAAGAGTTGTGATGATATATGTGTGAATGAACAGGTCTTCCCTCTTATAGGCAGATGTCTGTCTATTAGAAGTTGGATGCTGCTGCCGTATTTTCAGTCTGCCAATAGCAGATAATTCTATTTCTTGTTGATGGTGTTTCATTTCTTTAAGCCCCAGAGTTGGGGGCTTTCTATATGATTTCTTTTTTTGAAAAGATGGAGGTTAATGGAAGCCAAGCTTCTCATTCACACACCAGTTTGCATTTGAGAGAAACATGAACCGAGGGAACATCCTGACAGGTTAAAAAAAAAAAACAACTCAAATTAAAAAAAGAATTATTCAGACTGCACATTTAGAAAGGTAGCATGTGTTAGTTTTGCAGCCATGCATGCATTCAGAAAATCATAGGTGTTACCACAAAATCATTCGCAAAACATTTAAAATTGGGGTAGGCCAATAATTATAGTGGCAGACTAGTCGCTTTATTTATTTTACAGTGAACTCCTTTTCCTACCCATCAGTGGAAAGACTAAAGCAAGAGTCCAGCAGCAGCTTTGTTAGAAAGCTGCCTTTCATAGAATATCCCAACATTTCCATTTTCTCCTTGTTTTGACACCAACAAAAGTAAAACTTTCCCATGAAATTCTATTTTGAAAATATTTACATTCACATTTCAGTAGTCAAAAAATACAAACTTCGTATTGTTGAATCATTCAATTCAGATTGAAATGTTGTACTTCAGTAAGTAAATCTGCTGTCCCTTCTGTATAGTTACAATAAATTTCATTCTGACATTTTTACTAGAACATTTTTATTTCATTTTAGTCTGGATATTCTACATTTACTGGCATTAAAATATGAAATGTTTTATCAGAGGAAACTATCCTTTTTCTCTAAATACAGCTTCTCAACTCATTTGGATTTTTTTGCTCTTGAAAATTGTCAAAATTATACTCACACAAATTACGCAATTTTTTAGATGAAGTATCTCTGAAAAGAAACTATTCTGTTTGAAGGTCTGAATCAGTTCTAGGTGTCAGGTGCCTGCTATGAAAACAACATGGAAACTTTTACCCTGCCATTGCTACACCCACCCGGTGTCAAAGATTAGAACAGCAGCACCACCCTGTAGACTTCCAAGCATAACAATGGCCTTCACTGGAGAGAAAAAGCAACCTAGCAGATGAAGAGTGCACAGGCTCAGATCAAAAGTAACTACAAGGGAAAAAGAATACAAAGAAAGACAGCAATAAACACATCTGAAAAACCTACGTTGTAGATATCTCAAACTTCCTTAAATTACATGGAAAATTTATTGAATGCTGATTCTTCAGTTAGGAACATCAGAAGCTAAAGGTCTTTATTTAAAATACGATGCATTTAAGTTTTTTAAGGATTTAAAGCATTTCATTAAAAAGTCTACACATCTCTACACAAATTTTTATTTTCTGACAGAGGGAAGCAAATATCATTCTAATGGCCTTGCAAGCTGGACTTCTAAAGTGAAAGAAGGACATGTATTCAAGCTGTGATCATAAATTTATGTCTCAACAATATAATATATTTTTGTGTTACTGACAGACAACATGTTTGCCTCCATACAGGATATACTAATTTGTAACTCCCAACCACAAAAAAATGAGGTGGCAGAACAGAAGCAGCAGAAAAGACTGGTAAATTGGACTGAATGTTTAACTCCAGTCTCAGCCTACACACAGAATAGGTGGAAAGAGATCTGTATTGTTCCCTTCTGGTTCATTCAATCACCTTCCTTTACAGGTTAGTTTTATTATTTTTCACAGCTGCAAAAGTTCAAATATCCTAAGAGCAAAAGAATGTGAGATTCCTTGGAGATTTTTAAATGGAATTTTGGGATGAGCCATCCCCAGAAAAATTTCCAATGCTCCACCCCAACAGTGACCCACCAAAGCAAAAAGATGGATTAGAGCTGCTGGCTAAGAGAGAAGCAAAGTTTTCTGATATACTCAAAACATTCACAAGTGGTCAGGTCTCTGTTCAGTGCTGTTTAGCTTGACAGGAAGAAATAATATTTTGAATGAGACACCTAGATATAACTGAAAAGATAATATTTATTTATTATAAAAAATATTAATAGTGTGGAAAGAGGAAATACGGAGATTCTCATTCAGTTGCAATTTGAAAGTCAGCCCACCTTTATGAAATTGCCCATGAAAAATTTTGAACAGTTTTCGTTTGCTTTATTCCAACCCACTTCTTGAAGAATAAGCTGAAAACTATTACAAGGTACTGTTTCTAGACACATTTACCATATCAGTAAAATGCTAGTTTTATATAAAGATCAGTAATACTGGGTCTGCTCTATGAAGTAACTACATTGAGCTAATCTAGGCTAAGCAATGAATCCATTAGCTTTCTTTGATTTTCTACTGCCAGAATGGGAAAAGCAGTCACCCAACAATAACCATGTCACAGAACACTGTTAGTTCCCAATCAGAGCACTTTAAACAACAACAAAAAAATATTATTTGGAAGAAAACAAAACAAAACAAATAAAACCCAACAAACAAAAAAACACACATTGAAAAAAAACCAAAACAACTGTGACCACTGTCAAATTCCCACCACAGGGTCAACAATAGCATCTCAAGCTGTTTGCTAAACTTCAAGGACAGATGGCTGAAGAGGTTGTAAGAATGACTTCAGGGATACTCGCTGCTAAAAGATTCTCTCTTTTAGGAAAGAATATCAATCACTGCTGTTATTGTGCCAATAACGTTTATATCAAAAACACAACAATGGAAAGAAGCAAGGTCACTCCTCTAAATCACTGAACTCCCAAATGACTCCTATATAATTTTGATGACTTAACTACTGTGATTGCTTACTTGCTGCTAAATAGAAATCTGCAACGTGACAATAAGAATGAACAGATATTAATTTTGTTAATGAAACTTTGTACAATGCACCACCATTATGCACTCCCTTATAAGGTATTTTCTTTTAATGTATGTGCATGTACTGCATATGCATATTTTGCATACATATCTATATAGTCACTTTTTTAAAATATAAAATTTTTATTTACTCATAAACAACACATAGAAATCTTTCTATATGAATTAGCCGTGTTAACATGCTTTGTCTGAAAACTAAAGAGGTTAGAAAATACCAAAATCGGGTATAAATGTACCTTGTACATGCAAATAAAAGTAATTTTCACTCTTGACAACATTCGTAGTGCTTCTCTCTAAAATACTGAAATGTATCAGATACGTCAATCTAAAGCAACTCTTAGGAAAGGATTGCCTCAACTCAGATTTCAGTCTCATTCAGATTGGAAACTTGCTCTTTTGTAAGCTTATACTACAACGCTAAATGTGCAAACATTAACTAGTATTAGTGAACTAACCTGAAATCTTAAACCTAGTTTCACCCATTGAAAACACCTCACAGAACTCAGGTGGACAAGGTTGTCAGATTTAAAATTTACACTCCATGGCAGCTCTGGCAATTGCACTAGGAGCCAGTGCCACAATGTTTGGCCCTTTCTTCTGACAGCCCATCTAGAAAAACTACAAGAATTCTTCTCTCAGTAATTTGCCAGCTGACTTCAAACTTCTCACTGCCCCAAAACTGTGGGCATTTTAAAGTGATGCCATGACTACACAGTGATGTAAGAAAAAGCTATAGACAGTTAATCTATTCCCAGGGAAAAACTGAAACAAAATGGATGGCTACTAATTAATAAATTATAATCAGAATTTATAGATATTTTCCACAATTTAAGACTTTTGAACACAATAACAGATTGTAGATCCAAACAACCTACAGCAATCTCTCAGTTATCATTTCCATTACAACTTATATCACAGTACTCAACAAAAGACTTTAAATTGTGTAATAGCTTCTAGTGTCTCTCCAAAATTTTGCTTGTTTCAGCTGTAAGTTGTGACAAAGATATTGTGGCAACATACTTGCAAATAACTATTAAATTAAGGACAAATGAGTACTGAAGACAATTCTCTAAATTGTCAGTTTCACTTATGTGGACTTGTACTATTTTATTTCACTCCTTCCATTTATTTCATTTCTTCTCCATTACAAAATGGTCTGTACAAGCATAACCTGAATGTAATTTTTCTCCTTTAAGTTATTCTCCACATACTTACAAGCTGCCTGTCTGCATTAATAACAAGATAAATACATCACATCTTTAACACATAAGATAAAGTGATCTAAAGCATCTCTTCATTGCTAATACAACACTGAATTGAGCCCTTTACGAGTTAAAGGACTCCATTTAAGTGTGGTGTTTCTACACACAGTCACAGCCCTGTTGCCTTTGGGCTGTGTTAGTCACTACATGTCACATCATGCCCCCAAGATACAAGAGTTCCTCTCTATACATTGGTGTTCTCAACCATCGCTTTCCTACTTCTGCTCTGCTTCCTGCTACATCCAAGTTTCAAACACAATCTGCAGGTCTCCCTTTTTTAATCTACATTAGGAAATCTTTCAACAGTAAATTATAATTAAAAAGAAAAAAATCAGCCTCATTTAAAATATTTTAAAATATTATTTCATTTCAAAATTCTTTTTTCCTCCAAGAGAAATATTTAGCGGAAACACTACAAGGTTGTCCTGCCACCTTTAGGCCCTGGAACAGGAGAAAAGGTACCAAACTTCATCAAGCACAGAAGGACCAGTCAGATCTCTTTTTCTCCCTTCTTTCAGGGAGAAATTATGTAGCATAATGCCCTCAAGAGGGCTCAGAGTGAACTGGGTAAATTAGAGAAGCAGTATGAATAACAAATCAGTCAAATATTATAAACTATGAATATAGAGGGCTGCACCTAAGACCACCGGCATCCCCAACCAGAAGCCCTACACAAATCCCATGGATTTTCTACAGTTGCCTGTGCACACCCAGGTGGTCACTCCACAGCAGCAGAAAAACCTGTTCCAGAGTAGCATGTCTGCAAGCCAGCGACCCCTTTCATGTTAAACTTGTAATAATCCAGCTTTTAAAAGCCTTGTGACATCATATACAGTGTGATTTGTATATTAAGGTCTCGATAAAGTTCTTGGAGATCAAAATGAACACCTTATTCCTATACACAATCCTGCTGATTAGCTACTACACTAGGAAGGAATACTTCTAATTTGGCACACCACAATTTCTGCACAGGTAAAATTCCGGAATACCATAAGGAATTATTGGGAAATAAACTACTCAAACTCCATAAAGAATAAATTAGAAAACTCTGCCTTCTCATCTAATGAAAATATAGTGCTTTGGTACATGACCTTTTTTTTTCTTTTCTTTCGCTCTAGATCTCTTTTTTCCCCTCTCCTGATGAGTTTCAGTAAACCATTTGGAAAATCATTTTCCTTTGAAATATCAATAGCTGTAAAATTATAATAATTTTACTGGGGAAGGGATCCAATTTTATGTGACATACCAGTTAAAAGAAACCAAACAAAAACCAAATCACCCCACACCCAAAAAAATCCCACAACCAAGCCTAGGAAATTGTAGAGAAAGGCAGAAAATACCAAATTGCCTTTTGTTGACACTGACCATCACTTTCCACAATAAAAAATGAAAACTACAAAGTTTCCAAGTGCCCCTGAGGAAACTTATTTCACAGTTACCATAATTTGCCATCTGTAGTTTCCTTCTTTAATGAAGTCTTTAGAATAGACCTCATTGCAGATGAGTAGGAACTGTTAACTCTTCATTGTGGGGGTTTTGACAACTTGTGCAAGCTCTTCTAAATTAGACTTTTTTTGCATATTAAAATGTAGGTTTATCCTTTCCTATATGAATCATTACACACTCGGTTTGTTAGCCTGTTATTCAGGAAGAATGTATCAGTTGCACTCTAGAAGCTGCAAATTTTATTACTAGCTAATGATACATTCAAACTATCTGCTACAACTGAGTACTCAGAACTTCACATTCAGGTATGCTATAGTAATATAGGCATGACTGATGCTTCATATAGTCTATTGTTCATATTATTAGATGAGATAAATTTAAACAATTATGGAAAAGATTCTCTTAAAACTATTATAGGTTGCTTCCGTATTTTGGCAGTCAGGATTAAAATCATCACTTAATGCTTTATTGAATTACAGAAAAAAACATACGCTATTGAAATAGCTCAAAGACCATTTGACAAGTGGCATGTATTACAAAAATGAACCACCTGCAATTATTTTAAAGCTTTATTTGCTTTCTAAATGAGCTTCTGCATCAACATGATGCTGAGCTGAGATCTACATTCATTGCTTTATTGTCACCTCAACCTTTCATTCTCCATCCGTCTCATCCATGTCTTTCAGTCTGCCATGACATATACAAAGATTTCTTTGAAGAATATCCTATAGCTAATACAGCAAACTAAAATGCATAATAATGTATATAAGCAAAATATAAACAGGTGATATTGAAAATGATGTGGTTTAATATGTTTGTCATTTAACTGTTCGAGTCATGGTCACTTCCCTTTATTTTCACAATTATAATCATTGGCACAATTGTGATAACCCTCATTTTGTACCTGTGTCTCATCTACCTACAGGGTTTTCCTTATCTGCAGACTTAACAGTCTGTTAAATCCACAACCTATACAAAGTCATACTATTACATGTAAGTAGAAAACCTGCTTCCTACACAAAAGCATTGATTTACTATATAGTCAACATGCCTCCAAGATACCAATTAAACGAAGAAAAGAGACAAGCAGCTAAATCATTGAATACTCCACTTTCCACCCATCAGTTCCTCATTCCAATCTCACCTGCATCTTTTTCAGTCCCCCACCCCCATCTATATATTACAACTCTTACCTCCTCCTGCAGAGGTGATCATGCTTTATGAAAGTTTGGACTAAAATCTGCACAGCTATGTGTATATTTATGGCCCAAGTTAAAGCTATATACTGGCTGTTTAGGAGGAAGAGTGGTTTGTCAGACTAGCATAATGGAGGTTGAGAATAGGAACATAAATGTGGAGTAAGATGGGAAGTGGAGAAAATTCATCAAGTTGCACAATCTCAGTGTGTAAGATATCCAATCATAGCCATACAGCTAATAAAATTTAAGTGGAAATACAAAGAATCACAGTTATTAAAAAAAAAAATGTAAAAATATGGCTAAACCTAGAAAGCAGTAACCCTGTATTAAAAACACAAATATTTTCTTCCTTTAATGAAAGCTGTACATTTATGCAAACAGAAGCTATCCTCCAACCGCTTTATATTTACAAATGCTGTAATATAATCTAATAGCCAGTCAAATATGAACCATAAAATATTCAATAACTAAATAGTTCCACTGCAATTTTTAAGCACTTGCATTTAATAATACTGTTTTCTTGATTTACGATCAAGATAGCGAGATGTACTTTCAAGTTTTATCAGTACTATACTAATGGAAATGTAATTTACCAAAACAATTTAAATATACCATCCAGCTTCAGAATACAGTCTTGTAAAATATAATGTCAGAAGCCACCTTTTATCTGCGCCATTTCTTTGGATACACTACGTATAACGAGATCATTTATAAAGCTCTAGTTTTACAGCCACTTTTCATACCAGTATTTTCATTTACATTAGTAAGTAAACCTGAACTTTCAGCAAGATGTTACCTTTTTGACACCATGTGCTTGAATTTCAATTAATGCCATGTGAATGAGAACATACTTATTTTCCTTTCTTCTTGCCAGCTACAATGAGAGAACACTAAAGAATGTAAGGCAGCATAGCATGTGAAGCTTTATACAAATTTCAGTTTCAGAATATTCAATTTGATTGTCCAACTCCCAATAATTTTCAACTTCCAGAAGTTACAAACACTGTGTTTTAATACACACGTGCTGTCCTAAAAGCAGGGAGGTCAGACAACTGAATTCCATAGAAAACACTGGTTAAATGCCAAAGTTGTTCTCTTGCATGGAAATAACATTAACCCAGTAAAAGATGAAACAAAGTTTATGTACAGTAAGGCAGAAGAGGAGACTTCTTTCCATTCTTTTACTGGACTCAGACACTGAACATCTTGTCCCCAAGATTCCAGAACTAAAACACAAGCAAACTTCTAAGTGAAATATAGCTTGAATACAGAAAGTATTAGACTTTGAGAAAATAGCATCTTCTTAGTCAGTCTTCCTCACAGAACCTAATACAGTCTTTGCATGGGGGAGGAGTGGGGACAATTGCACAGCTTGCACAATCACAACCAGGTCATGATATACTCCCTGATACCCTGTGACGTAAAGTTCTTGAGTAACCCAGAGCAAAATCCAACTTGACTTAAAAAGAAGTTATTATGCTTGAGCAAAAAATAATTCACATTATATTAAGCATATCTGAGTCTCAGTAGTAACTCAATCAGTATATGCATAAGATAGTTTGAAAAAAGGGGAAAAGTGCAGAAGAAATCATTTAGGTAAATTACTCTTTCAAAGATCTAACTGTGAGAAATAAAACATGTTCTGCAAAATAGCACTTGCCCCAAACTCTTACTGGTGTTTGAAAGATTTACCATCCTATTGCACTTCCTGTAAAATCTTCAGGTTAGTATATATAGTGCCTATTGTTAGTATGAAATTTATAGAGATTTTTGTAGATAGAGTTTAGAAACATTTATGGAAGTTACACATAGCATTGAAACAAGGATTATGCGATAAAATAATAAAATAGTTGAAAAAACAAATATTAAAATAATGTTTTATAAAAATGAAAATCAATTGAATAATATCAGGGGGAAAACAGAAGACACTTTTCTCCAGTGTTGTAACCACCTTCCAATGGTAAACTAAACCAAAAAAACCAAAACATCACATTTTTCTTCTTATACTTTCCTTCTGAGTGAACAAACAATATTTTTTCTGTAGATGAAAGAGTATACATTATATATACTCAAGCAAAAAGAGGTACTTCCATGGTAAAATAAAGAGCAGTGAAAAATATTGTGACTTTTATGGCAGGAAATTCTATAATTATTTCTTCATTTCAATGTTAATCGATTTTCTTGTTCTAGAGTATTTTGTTTTCCCACAGCCTTCCTTCACAAGCCCTCTCAATTCACAATTCATGTCAACAAAATTTCCCGTTTTGTGTAACAAACTGTAACTGGATCTATAAATCAAGATCTACGCAAATAAAATTAGAGCTTTTCACATTAGTGTAAAATACTAGTAAATTGGGCAAACCTCTACATTAGCTTTTCCCAAGCTCATTAATTGTAATAACAGCAGCCAATTTAGAACCACGACAAAGTAGAAGTACATGTCAGATACAGGTACAATGCACTGTGAACTACATGTACATATTTGAGAGGAATGTTTCAAAGATTTTTAAAAGATTCAATTAACCTAAAGCTGATCATCTTCCAGTTCAAAAAGAATCAAGAAGTACTTTCATGCTTTGGGAGAATTAGGTAAATAGGACACCTCAAACAGCTAGATGGCTCCTGAAACAACCCAAGTTTTTAAGCCGTCACTGTTAAAAAAATTGAAGGTTCTTTCCTATTATCACTTCTCTATTAAAGTCTACTTGAAAGTAAAAAAAAAATCACCAGTCTGCCCTTAACCTCTCTATTGCCATAAGGAGAAACTCTAGCATACCTTAAGTATAAATAGAAATTTTCTCAATAAAGAATCCAGAGCAGAGCGTAGAAAGAAAATCAGGCAGCAGCTGCTAGCAGTAGCCTATTGAGGCATTTTTGTTTGGTATGCCAGTCTTTTTCGAATGGCCCAATCATGCTAATTGTCAAGTACATCCTGCAGGGCTGAGTACCCCCAGTTCCTGTTTGGATTTGGACCTCTTAACTGCAACGCTGCTCGCTACCTGATTCAGAAATAGGTGGCTGTGCAAGACCAGTGTACAAGAATAGCATATGAAGCGTGTAAGAAACTGAGGAGAAAGACTTGGGAGCCCTGGTGGAAAGGAATATGAACACAAGCCAGCAACGTGTCCTTGCAGCAAAGGATCCTGGGCTGGATTAGGTAGGATATTGCCATCAGGTCAAGGGAGGTAAGAGCCTTCCCCTCTGCTCAGCACTGGTAAAGCCACACCTGGAGTGCTCGGTCCAGTTCCGCACTCCCCAAGTACAACACAGACATAGGCGTACTGGAGAGAATCCAGCAAAAGACCTCAAGAGAAGCAGGATCTTCTGATATATATAAATACCTGATGTTGACCAGTAAAAGAATGGAGTCAGACTCTTCTCCGTGATATCCAGGGAAAGGACTGAAGGCAATGTGCACAAACTGAAACACAGGAAACCTCATTTAAACATAAGAAAACACTTATTCACTGTGAGGTTGGTAGAAACCTCTGGGCACAGGTTGCCCAGAGAGGTAGTGGCATCTGTATCCTTGGCAGTATTCAAAACCCAACTGGACACAGTCCTGAGCAACCAGCTCTAGCTGACACTGATCTGAGCAGGGGGTTGGGCCAGGTGACCACCAGAAGCACCTTCTAACACCAATCATTCTTTGACTCTGTATGTGATACTTGGAAATAAATAAAAAAAAAATTGGGGACTTCAGATGCTATTTGCAACCTTGTTTTTTCACACTTCTGGACTATGCCTTAGAAGAGTAATTTTAAAAATCAAAGCCTACAGGATTAATAATGTATAAACTTTGCTTGGAGATTTTTGCATACTCTTAATTTTCTTAGGTACCTTGTAAAATTACCCCATGCTTTCAAATGCATCAAAAATACTAAACACCATCATTTTAAGGTCTCAGTGTTCAGAACTAAGATACCATCCCTTTCTTGCCTTAATAGGGAAATACATTATGTTAATCAATCAATCCTATTTCCATCTAAAGAGAAACAGTGAGAGCTAACAGAAGAGAGTGCATCAGCTGGTTTTACCTTTGACACAAAGTACTTTGTTGGACTTTAAAAAGCAAGCCTGGCTTTGAGTCATTTGGCTGCTCTTGGTCTTTTTTACTGTCAACAGTGACACTGACCATTTTGTCTCAAAAAGCAGCTGATTCTTCTACAAGCCAGAAACTGGTTCAAAGCACAAGGTTAATTAAATACAACATGTATACAGGGATATAAACAATCACTTAAATGTCCTATAATGGGGACAATCCCTGGAATACAGGGGAATGGAATTGTGGAATATGGAAAAAAATCTACCTAGCACTTCTATTTTTAGCTTTACACTCCCAGAAATGGAATTCCCTCCTGGAATGGAATAGACAGTGTTTCTCCCTTCCTGAGCTCTCACATACTGAAATCAATTATATTTTTAGTCATCAATTGCTGTGATGCATATTACTATTTGTTTTCCTTTGCAATGCAAATAAATTTGCTTTAAAAAATAAAAATAATCTGCAGAGTCAGAGGAGAAGTAGTGGGAGACAAAAGCGCTAAGAAATTACACACATTTTCCAATCTGTCAAAAATAGACCTTTTAACTTGTAAATGCCAATATGTACAAAAATATCTAACTAGGAAGAAGAGCATAAACATGAGCTTGTTACAAATAATGAACTGAAATTGCCCACTGTGTAAACAGGGCAATACTGCTGAGTCAATGCAGCATTGGTGGAGTGAATAACACATCCTCCTCACTTAACATTTTAAAGCTCTCAGGAAAAAGACTGTCCTGTAAACCAAAGAAAGTAATTTTAGACATACTGGCTTACAGGTGATCGCTATTCCGAGCTCTAAGGCTTCCAAATTAACTCCTGACCTCAAAATTGATTCAAACCATAATCTATTATGAGTCCATTTGAAAGCACTTCCCCTCCCCCAAGTGGGTTTAAAAGCACCTTATAGAATGATTGAAAAAAAGAAACAAACTTTAGATCAAGTAGGAACAAATACTCAGAGATCAGGATACAGTAAGAAAACCAAGGACTACAGCCATTACAGGTAGGATTTTCTCTTTCAAGAGTAGCACTCATTTTCTGAGTAAGTGACTCTGTTCCATCCTCAGAATCATACATGTCAGCAGTGAGTAGTTCTATGAACATTGGTGCCTCCAGGATGATATGGCCACTTATGTGGAAGACTTAGATCCTTCTGTCTACCAAACATCCGCTCAGTTCAGTTTTCCTCACTTACTCCCCCTCCGTCCCC
>JAOBAS010000007.1:4107014-4118142 GCA_025311575.1 Elanoides forficatus | reverse complement strand
GAACATCTTCCTTTCAAAACATCCTCCTCCTCTTCATCATAAGAACCCCTGGCTGAATAGATCATACCTGGAGTTAAAGCAAGGCTAACACTCAGACCAAGTTCTGCATGAACTAACCTATTCCTGAGGGGGTATTTTTATAATCTTTGCCACCACTATAAACTAAAAGGTGACTCAGCTAACACTCACTGACCATGTTTTGCAAGGCAGATCAGTTAGTGCATGTCTTACAATAGGACAGAATCTGTCACAAGTACATTGTACCATGTCTGTACAGTCTCCAATAAAGAGAAGAGACAGAAGGCAAACGAGTAGTTACACATAGCAGTACTAAGATTTCTAAGTGTGCAAAGAAACCTGGTCACGTATTTCTGTAAAACATCTAGCACTTCAAGGCATATTAATCAGTATAGGGATGATATAGCACCTCTGACACTGTTTGAAATGGAAAAAACCAGTCAAACAAGAAACAATTGGTTAAGCTAATGACTGATGAGATCAAGTGGAAATTTGAGAAAAAAAAAATATGTCATTTGTATAACCTGGTTAAAAATGGTATTCAGTAGGAATGACCCAAAAGCTCTACAAAAAAACAAACAAAAAAAAAGAAGTTTTTATGCACAGTGGCAACCACCTTTTCCAGATGTTGCCTAAGAGAATGTCCCACAGTGTCAACTAAAAAAAGAAATTGCTGATTTTTCTGTTGGTTTTCTAAATTTCAATATAACCATGAGGTGCATAAAGGTGTGTTCTTTCATCTCAATTAAAGGCATTATTTATTATTCTGTCACCCCATACCCCAATTTGTAAGCCACTGAAGAACATAAACATTACATTTAGAATCAAAGTTCAATACTAAGTTTTAAAGCAAGAAGACACCATAGTTCTACCACTTGTTTCACTAAAGGTGGCAAGAGGAATGTCATGCCCCAACAACTTGATATAAAAAAAAAAAAAGCAAGCTTTTTTTTATTAAAGGTAGATAGACCCATGACAAGGTACAAGTTTCTTAATTTGCAAGTGAATGTTTTATCTACTAAGACATTGTTTCTCTTCCCTCATAGTGGTAATACTTAATACACAGTATTGTAAAAAATATAAATGCTTTTACAATTAATGCATACTACTATATTTAAAAAAAAAAAAAAAATAGATGCATGGTATGTCTCGGCATCATCATAAAATAGTATCATAATCCTGCCCCAAACAGAAAGAATTGGATAACTTCCTAGAGACTTTTCCTAGTCTACCCTTCTATGGTTTTTTTGTGAAAACAAGTTGTTAGACACACTGTACAACAAAGTACAACTTAAACAAACAATACTGTCATGGTTTAACCCCAGCCAGCAGCTAAGCACCACACAGTCACTCACTCACTGCCCCCTCACCCAGTGGGATAGGGCAGAGAATCGGGGGAAAAAAAAAAGTAAAATTCATGGGTTGAGATAAGAACAGTTTAATAGAGCAGAAAGGAAGAAACTAATAATGATGATAATAACAAAAATAAAATGACAATAGTAATAAAAGATTGGCATATACAAGTGATGCACAATGCAACAGCTCACCACCCGCTGACCAATGCCCAGTTAGTTCCTGAGCAGCAATCCCTCCCAGGCCAACTTCCCCCCGTTTATATACTGGACATGATGTCCCATGGTATGGCATACCCCGTTGGCCAGTTTGGGTCAGCTGCCCTGGCTGTGTCCCCTCCCAACTTCTTGTGCCCCTCCAGCCTTCTTGCTAGCTGGGCATGAGAAGCTGAAAAATCCTTGACTTAGTCTAAACACCACTTAGCAACAACTGAAAACATCAGTGCGTTACCAACGTTCTTCTCACAGTGAATCCAAAACATAGCACTATACCAGCTGCTAGGAAGAAAATTAACTCTATCCCATTTGAAACCAGGACAAATACATTATTGTTATATAAATAAATATTGCATGAGGAAGCTCATGAAATTCAACAAGGGCAAAGCAGAATCCTGCACCTGGGATGGACTGACCCTTTCCACTGGTACTGCTGGGCCTAAGTGCCTAATTAGGAGCTTTGCTGATAAGGATCCAGGGGTCCTTGTGGATGTTTAGCTAAAGGTGAGTCAGCATTGGACTCTGGAATAAATGAAGGCTGATAGCCTACTGGGCTATAGCAAGAAAGATTCTAGTAAATTTGAACGAATCCACTGGCGGGCCACAAAGATGGTCAGGGGCTGGAGGATTTGTTCAGCTTTGAAGAGAAAAGGCTCCAGGGGGGTTAACGGCAGACCCCCAGTACCAACAAGGAGACTATTGAGAAAACAGAGCCAGGTTATCCATGGTGGTGCACAGCAGAAGGTTGAGAGACAACAGCCATAAACAGGTGGTTCCAACTGCATAAAGAGGGGGATAAAAAAGAGTTTCACCATAAGAATAATGAAGCATCAGAATCCAGAGAGGTTGCGGAAGGTCTGTCCTCAGAGAATTTACAGCCCTGAACAACATAGTCAGAATTTAATGCTGACTCTGCTTTGAGCAGGACCTTGGACTAGAGACCTCCTGAGATCTCTTGACCCGAGTGATTCTGCAATTCTACATCATGAAACCAAAGAGATACACAGAGACTCATTAGAAAGCACAGCAAGAAAATCCTTTCTGCGTGATTATTTATATAACCCTTACACTGCCAATGAAGCTGTCTTTTCAAATGTCCGAACAACTGA
Source organism: Elanoides forficatus (assembly GCA_025311575.1). NCBI lineage: Eukaryota > Metazoa > Chordata > Aves > Accipitriformes > Accipitridae > Elanoides > Elanoides forficatus. Next base: position 4,115,447 of record JAOBAS010000007.1, on the reverse strand, counting down.
TTCCAGGACTAATGTATTTGACTATGCAACCATCAAAATAGGAGAAGAAAGTTACTCATTTCTTTAGCATTATTTAGTTTGGAGAGGCAATTTAGCAAAAAGCATCATTAATGTTGTATGAAGAATAGAAACATCACCAGCAAATAGAAGCAGCAGGTTAAATTTCCTGCTAACTCTCACATGCTATGTGGCTTGGTCACTCTAAGGAAATAAACAGTCTAACACACAAATACATCTCCTTACTTGAAAGGCCCATAAAACAAGTAGACTAAAGAAGACAAAACCAAAATTTTTACTTACTCTTATTTCACCCCAAACTATGACTTTTTTTCTTGTGGGATGCAGGAAGGAACAGATAGGAATGAAAAGACAGGAAGTAAATTTTGAAATGTTCATTTTAACTAAAACTGGTTTTCACCTCTTTCTAATATTTAGCTCCAACTGCTACTATAATGATTTTTCTAGAGCTGCTTCCAACACTGTACAAGTAAACGCTATATCCAAAGAATTCCCCAGAGCACGTACATGGATATTGTGTAATAAGACAATACCACCACCCTCCCCATTATTCAATTGCAAAAATACTAATGTTGTTCTCAAACTTTAATTAGAACTGACATGAGTTATTCCTGAAATATACCAACTCACTTGGGTTTTCTCAAGCACTTTAAGGTTAGTTATATATGATATATGTTAATCCACACAATGACAAAGAAAAAAAAAATTTCTATGTGCAACCAGTAATTTATCACTGAAAACAGAACAATAAGGTTCACAGAAGTATAAATTAATGCCTTGTCCTGACATTGGCTTCCCTGCAGCAAAACACAGAACACGCCCCTCCACAAACACACAAATGTACTGATTTTACATGCTATGATAGTCTTATTGACTTCAAATAATCCTCCTTATTCCCGGGGGAAAAAACAAACAAACAAAAAAAACCCAAAACAAACACAAACAAACACAAACACAAAAACAACAAAACCCCCAACCAAACGACAACCCTAAAACTCCAAAACATCTTCTCTGACACTTGATGAATTCTATTCCCATCAGAAATCAAAACACAGCATTTACCTGGCAGAACCCTTGCATTATAAGGAAACTGAAGTGCAGTAGCTGAAAGATGTCACAATATCATCATGCTTGCTTGGTGAAAAGGAAAATTAAAAAAAGAGAAAGAAAAAGAATCATTCTTGACTTACTTCCATAAAATATTACCATTTCTAACATCAAAAACTACTTGCTGGTAACAACTCTCACTTCAAGGCAACAAAAGTAATTCTGATTAATATTCTCCTGGAAGGAATGCCCCCAATTCCTTAGAAGAGAAATACAATTATTTTCCTGCCCCAAACACCAATGTTCCTTTTCTCAAAAGGAATAAAAGGCCAAGAGCGTTGCCCTAGAGTTTAAGGCACTTTAGCATGTGAAATCAACTGGGCTGTTCATGCACTTAAAATTAGGTACTTTCTTGAACGCTGCTGAATTAGATGCAAAAAGAGGTAAAAGTGAAAACAAAAGTCTCGCTTTCACTCCATGGCAATGTGCTTGGTTATATATTAGTTAGGCCCATTTATATTTATAGACTGGGGTGCTACTCAGAGAAAAATTTCCCCAGAGATCTCTTGCAGTGACTATGAGAGTCACCTTTTTCTATACAGTATTTCTTTCCCACACTTCTGCTGGGCAAGTAATGAAGAAAACCAATTTCCACTAAGATTTATCAAGAAGCAATCCAAAGCCCAGCACTGCTACCAAGAACAAAATTGTATTGATTGAACAGAAAAATCATTCTAATAATAACCTGATACACATGTAATTGTGACAACTTCTGTACAAAGCAGTAGGGGAAAAAAAAGAAGATCTGATAACAAGACAAACAAGAGATTGGAGCAAATATAAGCAAAACTACAATTTAGTTCTTAAAGCGGCATTTGGAAGTCCCAGTCAGATCAGAACGTATTTTTCATTCTCAGAAGATGGTAGGTGTTACGTTCAAGGTACCAACAAGTAAAACTAACCTCACTGCATTAAGATCAGCAATGACAATATATAAAATCTCATTTAATTTAGCTTAACTCTGTTCTTAATCCAACTGGAACTCTGCTGGCAAATTTCTTTATTTTGCATATTTCATATATAAAACTGAAGGCAGAGGAAGAGGTTTGAGCGAAGTGTTTTCTGAGGACAGGTTGTAGCAGAGCAGAATTGAATTTGTGGTCAACATTTCTCCTAACCAAAATGCTTCATTAATCTGAGGTGGTATGCTAACTGAACAGCTCAAGGAACAGGTATTTGATAGCAAATACTGCCTACTTGGTTTTTTAGATCTCCTTTAGAAAAAACAAAGCATACTATCACACTAAAAATACCACTGAAAGGGGACTAGGTTTTCTTCCCCATGTCTTTAGGGAACTGTAGTCACTACATGATGAATCAGAAGAGCTAGGCAGAAAGGGTGTTGGTTTGAACTCCAAAGTGTGTTCCCAGCAATGCACTACCTGCCCATGCAAGACATAAGACCACGTCAAGATAAGACAGCTAACATGGAAACCTGAAACATTGGCCCAGGGATTGAAAGCAGTACCAAACTGACTCATTTGGGTCACTGTGGCTTATATATAAAGTGGAACAGAGAAGTCATTCTTAAGGAAAAAAAAAAAAAATGTTGTAAAATAAAATGCAGTTAACATGTGTAGATTCAATTTGGATGCCTGGACCAAAACAGGAGAGGGCCTTTTTGAGGTGACTTGAAAAAGGCAAAAAAACCCAAACTGAGCCAAAATAGCCTGAAGTGATTTTAAACTCCTATAGGAACTTAAACTTAATTCAGCTGTAATCTAGGTAGTGATGTTAATTATACAGCTGAGGTAAAGCAGTCAGAAGATGGCACAAATGGCAAATTTGGCATCTGAAAAATGTTACTGGCACAGGCAAGGAAGGCAGGGGAAGTAATGGCAGGAAAAAGCAAATAAGCTTGGCTTATATACCATTCCAATGTGCCAAGGCCAAATACATCTTCTGTGAAAGTGCCTCCCTACTCCTATTAATTTAACACCAGTTGTGCCATTTACCAAAGTGCTCAGATCAATACAGTATTTTGGTCATGCAGATTACGGAGCAATGGCTGGAGTGCTTCATATGCCCTTGGCATAAAGTCAAAAGCCACTGTCACACCAAGTCTTATTTTGCCTTCACAAATAATGGCACAACTAGAGATGAAATTATACAATAACTAAGTGCACATTCTGCAGCAAAGAGGTCAGTAAGCTAGATATCAATAAATCCATTTCAAGAAACAGTTTGGACTCAGACTTTAAGACCTCTAAACACGTATAACAGAGTCAAGCATCTGCTTGATACATGCTAACATAATAATACTTTTACTAGGGCTAACTTTTTTTTTTCATGTGTACACAACATAGGTAGTATAAGGTCTTTTACTGGAAAAAAAAAAAAAAAGTGTGTTTCACATATTGAACTGAGGCTCAGAGATATGGTTTTTTCGCCAGGACTTGCCTCTCTCTGCAGCCTTCACCAAAGGACTCATCTCTCAGACAGTGAAATAAATAGCATCTGGGAATGAAACTCACTTACCATAAATAAGTTGTGACAATGCTCATATAAATGAGCTGACTCAGAGATGTACTCACATTACACCTTCCTCCTTTCTACACCAGCAGAAACTGTGTCCTCACAGAGAAGTAACCACAAAAAACCCCTAAGCCTTATCCCCAAAGGATGCTCCTCCACTGTTTCTACAAAGCAGAAATTGTTTTACAGGGTCTTAATGAAAAACTGGTGTGTACCATTTGACCGGCATGTTTCCATCACATCCTCTCTTCATGCAACAACACCCACTTTTTAGATGACCAGTTACTTTCTGAATAGGAGTGGGAAAGAAGTTATAGCAGGGAGGTGCCCCCAGAAAGACCTTTCTACCACATGCCACCCATCAGGTAGAAGATGAAGCTCAGCTGCTGTGACTTTAACAGTTATGGAAAATTTGCACATTACTACAAATACCATTCTGTCCTACAAGGAGCAAGCTATGCTTACTTTCTTTGATTGTAAAGTGGATAAATTCCTGCAGCAGTGATGCGGATAGGAATGGTGCAAGGTAATTTTACACTAAGTAACATTCATCATAAAACTGTTAACATAGATGACAGTATCCAAGACTCTTGTTAATTACTTGACTGTAAAACTTTAAGAGCTTTAAGTTGACGGGTGTTCTCAATGGAACAGACATAATTAATTCCCCAGGAAGGAAAAATAAACCACATTTTAAAAAATGCATACTTCTATGTAACAATGCAAATGATGTTTTTCAAATTTCTACCTCTTCCTTCCCATTCCTTCACAGAACAGAAAACATCTGTGAGATTTATAACAGCATTTTAACAGTAGAAATAAATAAAAAAAATAAATAAAAAAAGTAAAAGTTAACTTTCCAAGACTTCAACAACAGCAAATATGAGGTATGAAACAATATTTAGAGCCAAGAAAAAACGTTATTATAGGAAAAGGTCTGTAACTATTGTTGAAATAAAGAGTGTATTTCATTAAAGTGAGACCAATTTCTATTTACTACTAAGTAGTCTTTACTAACTACTAAAAAACTGAACAAAATATAAAACCCAACAAAATAGGATCTTCCAGGTATGCCCCATATTCTCATATGGCTTTTAGCTTTAGTAAGCAAGAGGTGAGGAAAACATTAAAATCCATTATTGTCAATATATTTTGGTTTTTTTCCAAGATGTCTAAACTACAAGACCCAACAATGTACTATAAAAAAGTTAGCGGAAATGGAATTAACTAAAGCAGAGCTATTTTTAGAGATGCTGTGAGAAAAACAGAAGGCACCACTTGCTGTTAACAGACTAGTGACACAGAATTTTCTTTTAAATAGCAAACAGATATTTGAAGAACAATACAATGTTTTAAGTAAGCTATTAAGGCTATGTTTCCCATAATAGAAGCAAATCTCATTGTTTGCAGCATGCATTTTTTTAAGGACAAATCAGAAAAAAGGGCTCTGAGACAATTTTGCTCCAGATACTATTTCACATATGCACTATGGACAAGATTACACCTCATTTGACCCCCCCATGCACACCTGGAACATTTTTGCCAACACTGTTCCAGCAAGCTCTGCGCCTTCAAACACTCTCATGCATCCTTATATCAAGTCCCATGGCATGTAGCACCTGCCCTTGTTCTCTTGCTTCAAAAATACTACTTTAGCAGACTGCAACACAGGCTTTGCATTATTTCAGTTAGTCTGTACCAAAACCAAACAAAAAAAACCCAGCCAAAAAAGACCAGAAACAATCATTACATAAACACATCTAGAGATTACCAAGGGCAAGCACTCTGTAGTGTTCACTTTGCTGTAGGACCGATGAGGATAAAGGCAACTTTGCAACAGGTTTGGGAGTCAGCCACAGTGTGGACTTAGTCAAAGATGACAGTAATAGCTGAAAGTGCATTTCATTAAGAACCAAGGGAACAAATTACTAGCAGACTAGAAAATAAATCCCTACTTCACTTCCCACTGTTAGTAAACTAACTTTTTCAGACTCAAAGGGGCAAAAATTAAGACTGAACTGTGAGTAGTTACAAGGCAACATAAAAGCCCTCTGGATCACTCAGCTGCTTCTAACAAGGTATTCCAATAGATAGGTTATCCAAAACTCATAGTAATTTGCAGGAGGCAATACTGGTTTTGGATGACAGCTAGACTCATAAAAGCTTCGTTTCATCTTGACGCTCTTTTACCCATAACTTTTGCTGGCAGACGGAACAAGACAAAGGTGCTGATGAATGCAAAGGGCAAAGAGAGAATGATCCTTCTTCCTTTGCATTTCCTTCCTCAGGCTGTTCTTGTGACACATTTTGTGCTCTAAACATCAAAGGTTCTTTCTAGGCCTGCAATGACAATTTTGAGACAAAAAATACAGAACTAGCACAAGCAGAATGTAGAGTATGTCTTTGCCTTTCTCCTGCATATTTTTTTCCCAGAGCCTTCAGGTATGTCCATGTTTCATGTCATGAAGTACTATATTAAATGTCATAGTGCGTGACAGAGTTATATGATTTTCACATTCGGAAAAGTTGCTCTGCCTGTGGCATGAATTCTTTTTAGTTTTTTTTTTAAATCAGTATACATCTAATACAAATTTTGAATAAAGACGGTTATTTACACAGAATGCTGTGAGCAGCATACATATCCTGATGCACAGCAAATCAGCATGATGGTTGGTGTTGAGAAAGCGTAGTTAACTGATTATAGCTGGAAATTAAGGTTTAGGACTCCTGGATTCTTTCCCTAGCTGTGCCACTGATTATTTACAACTAGAGTCTATGACACTTTATAATATTGCAAAGAATCCTGAGGCATAACTAATATTTATAGCATAATTTAAGTCCCCAGGTGAAAGACATATTCATCAGGACATACTATGACAATTAAAATTTGCTAGGTAAAAAAACCAAAAAAGTAATTAGTGACATAAAAATTCAGGGTAAGTGTGAAGTGACCTGGGCTTATTGTTTCTGAAGGAAGTCTTCTGAATCATGCCAACTGAAAATCTGGCCATGGCATTTTGAAATTTATGCTAATAGTTTTTCATAGAATAATTCAGGTTCAAAGGGACCTCAGCAGGTCATCTGGTCCAACCTCCTGCCCAAAGCAGGGTCAGCTGTTCTTTAATCCTTCACAAAAAGCCATTTATCATTCCCTCAGAGTTATCAAGAGCATCGTGAATTGTTTAGTAACCTGATTACCATGATGAATTAATCAAGCCTGAATTTTGCTAATCCAATTACAGTACCCTCAAAGAACTCAATGCATGTTTGGATGCACAATGCAGTTACTAGTCATACAGGGCAATTCATAACATTTTGAAGATAAAGACAGTGTGGTTTATTTAGCACTGACTGTGCTAAAAGAGTGTAGACATAGGCATTCTCTGTTAAGGAGCCAAAGGGTTTAACACTGTGTGTTAAGTGTATATAATGGGAGAGAATGCTTACAATGGGTCTTCTATGGATGGGGAGCCAAAGTTCAAGCAGCCATTAGGAAGAGGGAACATTACTACAGGTCTGAGTGTGAAAGTGCACTTCACTAGCAGTAGCTCATGACTTACACACTGGGGCATGAGTCACAAACAGCACAACTGGCCATAACTACCTTTTAATACAGAGATGGTAGAAATCAGCTTTGCCCTGAAAATATGGAGAATCACTTTAGAATATATTCCCTCTGTGCAATTTCGGAATGGCTGTGAATGACAATCTCTTTGATTTGAGCTAATGTGTATACTTATCTTGGGGGAGAACAACAACAACAGGAAGAAAACTAAAACTATCATCTTGTCTGATTGATCACAGAATTCATTCCATGCAAACCTTCTTCTTTACCTCAATATGTCATATATCCCATAAGATCAGTACTATTCTGGTGTTTCAGAAAGACAAATAATATTATTAGCAGAGAGAAGTTATGAAGACACAGCTTCTGTAAAGATTTTTGCATCTACTTGCGAGTTAACATACACTAAGTCTTTGCCTAGTCAGATTCCTCTGATGAGACTCTTCAGCTGGCATAAATTGCCACTGCCTTATTGCTGATTTCTACATTTTAAATTATTCAGTCCACCAGAATCTAAGTCATATTTTCACCAATATTTTAATGTGCGGTTTATACAAAATTGATTTTGTCCTTCAAAAGAAAAGATGACAACACCACACAAACTAATGGATGATGAACAACCACTTATTTGAATTGACATTTAAATTTACTCTCTAATCCTGCAACCATTGGGGATCTAAACAACTGTGACCTGATCACAACAAGCAACCATGAATATATGGATCTCAGTCTGACAGGAATACACCTAGCAGAAGTACACTTATTTAGCATGCATGTTTCATAACAGCTGGTGTTTTTTGCAGATAGGAACTGAGATATTGGTTAAATTTTATTTACCAAAAACATGAGTAAAAAAACCCCCAACTTTAAAATAAGATACTGAGTTGCAAGATTTGATTTAATCTACACTTATGTATAGGTGGAAAGTTTAATGCATACTAGCCAAGATACAGAGCAGGCAACAGCGAAGCAAGCTAAAAATGAACCTCCTGCATATGGATGCAAGTTAGAGATTTGTGTGTGTTAGCAGAAAATAAAATACATTACCTGACTTGAGATAGAAACAGAAAGGCAGAAAAGAAAGACTAGCAGAGGCACTCCATACCCTTCAGCTGGTTTAGCCTGAGAATTCTTCCCAAAACCATACAGAACATCCCTAGTACACCTAGACAAAGGCTACTTTTAAAACTGTTACCATAGATATCACTGGATACATTTTTTTTCATTGTTACATCTGTTGATTTCTCTCTTCCTTTCTCCTCCCCACC
>JAOBAS010000007.1:4087006-4101960 GCA_025311575.1 Elanoides forficatus | reverse complement strand
CAACCAACTGTGTAGCAGTTAGTAGACAAGAGTTGGGGGGGAAGAAGGGGGGAGAGAGAAACAGCCCTGCAAACACCAAGGTCAGTGAAGAAGGAGGGGGAGGAGGTGCTCCAGGCAGATATTCACGCTGAGGCCCATGGAGAGCCCTCACTGGAGCATGTTTATCCTGAAGGACTGCAGCCCATAGAGAACCCACACTGGCGCAGGGGAAAACTGTGAGGAAGAAGGAGCAAGAGAGGAACTGTTACAGACTGACTGCAACCCTGACTCCCCATTCCCCTGGAACCACTCGAGGGGAGCAAACAGAAGAGCTGGGAATGAAAAAGTGAAGTTGAGCTGAGAAAGAAGCAGAGGGGTGGAGTGTAGAGGTCTTTTAGTTTTTGTTTCTCACCACCCCCCTCTATTTTTAATTGGCAGACCATTAATTTTCCCTAAGACATGCCTGTTTTGCCCATGACATAATAGGTAAACAATCTCCTTGTCTTTATCTTGACTCACAAGCTTTCTCATCTTTTCTTCTCCCCCTGTCCTGTTGAGGAGGGGGAGTGAAACAGCAGCTGGGTGGGCATCTGGCAGCTCTCCAACCCACCACAGACAGAATAGTCACATGAGGCTGTATGCTACAGATACAGAAAGACAAAATCTCATTGACTGCAGTATTCCGAACTAGGATATTTCTCCTCACAAAAATGCTGATACCTTTTTCTCCTCATATGCTGTCCAGTGTGAGCACCATACATATACAAACTGATTATCAGACTATAGATTTCCTGTGTAAATTTGAAAATGCTACCCAACATTGCAGCTATGGTAATTTTTTTCATACTTATGTGACAGACATACATAATGGATGTGAACTTTGCCTTTAAAAGTCAGAAGACTTCAGTGTTCTTGCAAATGAACATCACTCCATCATAAAAGTACATAAACACATGATTGATTTTAAGCACGTAATCCCACTTCAAAAGAACTCAATGATTCAACTTGGCTACTCAAAATCTAAAGTAAGGCAGATGATAGTGATTTGATTCTTCATTTATTTCTTAGAGATATGTGGTGAACGTTTGGGGAGTGGTTTACCCAAAAGTAAAAATAAGATACAGAACTTAACTGTTTTAATCAGATATTTAAAAGCATACATTTTATTCCAGTTTTAGGACTACTTTCTTTGCTGACTATGGAAAGTAAATTTCTTCCACCACAACAGAATGATTCTACATGTGCCTTACCTGTTGTCATTGGATTTTCATTTTCCTATAGGCTCTACTAACCTGCCCATTAGGTACGAAAAACTGTACAAAAGTAAGTGTTAAATATGACTTGAAATTGAGTTTTACTGACTCTCTGACAGTGTACTGCAAAATATAAAATCCCATCTGCAAGAGAACCTATATGTCCTCATTCCAGGAAATGCAGTTTGGCCATAACTTTTATACCCTCAGAAATGTGTAATTTACATTCTTTCAATTTAAAAAGGTCACTATAAAAGGTGTCACCTTTATAAAAGCTGTTTCAATAAAACTTTACTTCCATGCTGTATTTTAAAATTAATTTGACCTTGAATTCTAAATTTCAGAAAGGTGATTATATAACACTTCTTGCTGGACGACCATTTTAAAAAATATATAGATATTTGACAGTATATCTACTACACTTTAGAGCAAAAATTAGGACACTTGGCAAAAAGAGATGTGTTCCACCCCAGCTTTTAGGAAAGTATGTGCTATAGTTTGGAGTGTACTACATTGGTTCACTTAAAACAACGACAATTTTTTTAACAGTTAATTAAAAAGCTTAACAGACTTGCATTTCTGGCTTCCCAAGATGGCAGAAGACAAACCAATTATTTTATATAATTATGCCAACAAGGAGAAGGATCTTAATCCCTTCAACAGGAGTTTAACCCCGATCTTGCAAGGAAATGTATAAGGTACGCATCAACATTTAGTAACAAAGGTAAAATCACCAAATACTAGCTTACTTAAAACAAACAAACAAACAAAACCAACAAAAACCCACACAACACCACACACACACAAAAAAACCTCCACAACTTAAAAGAAAATCAGCTTCTTGTATTTCTTATAGCACATATCTCTTAGGACAGAGATCAGAGATCAACTGGCAACTCTAAGAGAACATCTTCAAAATATCACATTCCTTATTACCCCATAACATCCAATATAGTTGCAGTGAAACAATACCTCTTGCTAAGGTGTAGCTCACCACAAGACAAGCTGTTTTTATGTATAGCCTGCCTCCTGCAGCAGTGTAATATTGTTCATTTCTTAATGGTCGTCGCATTACGGGTCAACATCTTTTCTTAAAGGATCACCAGATTTGCACTCTGAAGTGGTTTTCCTCTATTCAGACACTTAGCCTTACCTATGTTATTTCACAGTTAGCAGCCATCAGCTGCATTCACATAATTTCTTTTTGTACTTTTCAGTACAGAAATTATATAGAATGTATCGCAAGTCCTCTCATGCCCTTTTCCCCTTGATACTGTCTTACAAATCACTAAGTCATTCTTCATAGTTAATCTGTTATCTCCCTAGCCACTAAATGTGACACTTTATACTTTATACCCCTAGTTTAGTAATTGCTCTCGTGGCTTTGTCCTCAGCCAAAAGACATCTTTGCACTAAGTTTTTCACATTTCAGTTCTCTCAAACTTTTGTTAGCATATGACATTACTTGTGAGAACCAGAGCTTGCGAAATGACTGAAGTGATTTTAGACTTCAATTTCTATGGCTCACTTCTAGGATATATCTGACAATATATATCTCCTGGGAAGGGGAAGAGAAGCACTCTGCTTAAGATTTAGGATTTTTCTCTGCTTTCTTATATATAGGCTGACAAAGCAATGGTATTTTGTCCTCTGGTCACAAGGAAAGCACTAATTGGAAAAACAGTCAATAGAAACAGACAACTGGTGAAAAATACTTGCCAGTTGAACTCCTGTTAAGCTGTTTTTTAATCCCTATTAGAAATAACAGGGTGCCTGTGAAGACAGGAAGATTTTTTTTTGGTTGAGCACAATGTCTGTATGCAAATACACTGCCCCTCTTATTAGCAGCTATGTCTGCAGTTTGAATGTATGCTGCAGTTAATGCTTTCATAAATTACTGATGTAAATGGTGCATGTGAAAAGCATGGAAAGATATTCCTGAGGCTTACGAAAGCATATAAATAAATATGCTATAATATACACATTATTTTTCTTAAATATTTTGTTCATAGTGCTCAGGGTTATCTGTTTGCACTTTATGAACAGAAGTACATTAGTCCACTATAAACATCTACAATAAATATTGTATGAGAGTACTTTCAAATGTAGGGCAGATTCTAAAATGTACAAAGAGCTCTACATTGGTGGTATCCATTCAGGAAATACTTGATGGAATATTTTATTTTCATCATCTTTCTTTATATAACTATGCATTTACTGTGTCTGTTGTAAAGTCTATTCAAATAGGAGGAACAACTTTTGGAGCAGTACTAGCAATACTTTCTCAAGCATACAGAAAGAAGTGAAAAGTTTAGATCAGCACACAGACTCTATCAAAAACATCTAAATGTCCTAATTTCCCATTCTGTAAAGACTTACATATGTGCATCATTTTCTACACATGTGCATATTTCTCTGTAGATACCGAAGCTTCTTACATACTTGAACATAAGCATGATACAGGAGCCTTTGCAGGACTGGGATCTTTTCCAGCTCCTCCTGACTTCAATGGGAATTAGTTTATCCTTCAGTATATATTGTCTAACAAAAAGCATGTTAATGTAATTAGACTAAAGATAAGAATAGATCAGCTGGAAGTATCAATAATAATTGGGGCTATTTCAAATACCACAACACCTAAATTTTCCTACAAATCATTAAACTAAGAATTCTCTAGCTTTCCACGTTACCTTTTCTCCCTGTTTTTTGTGCTTGCAAATGCAGGAAGATTTAACTTCTCCATTTTCAAGTAATGGATTTTGCACATCAATACAAACACAATACCAACATGGTAAAGAAAAGAAACATCACCACTTATAAAAAAAGACACGCCAACAGTTCATTTTCCTCTGCTCTTTGAATTACCCATTACAGAAATAACTTTCTCCACTCTTACTGGAAAAGAAGATGATGGTACAAATTTGGACTGTGAAGACAGTCTCCAAATTGAGAGACAATCATCTTTAAGATTGTTGCTATTGAGTCATAAAGAGAGGTCAGTTGTTTGTTTTGTTTGTTTGTTTTGTTGTTGTTTTGGGGGTTTTTTTGAGAGCAAGAGAAACAGTTCAATACTGTTTTTATGTTAGAATTAAGACAACTTTGTTAACAGGCTAAAACAAACCATACTTCTCAGACATCATGCATAAAGGCAATGCGCTGAGACTGTCAGCCATTTCTTCACATCAGCAAAGAATCCCACTGTCATCATTAGATGACATGTAGAAACAAATAAGCCCACAGTCTGTACGAGGGATGATATTATTTCTTGCTGAATAAGCAAGTCTCTTGACAGAGATGGCACTTAGATCTACCATCTGGGTTTCTAGAAAAATTGAGGAGGAAATTAAGATTAAGAGATTAAGAATTTTCAAAAACTTCTCCAAAATCATGGTATAACATTTATACAATAAACTAATGCAATATTCTTAAATTATTCCTAAACAAAAGATTTATTGAGAGGAGTCATAATGCAAGTTTGATTTGATTACATTACTATTATATTACTACAAACTGCTCATTAACTCAGTCCTAGCCAAGAAGTGGGAAGCAAGATCAATTGCAAGGTGATATTCAAAGCATTTAAGACTAGAAATTCCCTATAAATAGCAGTCACCCCTACTCCCTCCTCTATAATAAACCCATAGACTTGCTCTTCAGTGAGATCCCATCTGGACAAACATTTTTCTCACACAGAATAACAGCCCAAAATTTCCAAACCACGTTGTTTCACTGCTGCAGTCCTTGCAACGCAGCCATAGTCCGATCCAGTGGGCTATGAAGCAAACAGACAGGCTTTCATGGCCAATACAGAACCATGACCATTAAAGTGTCCACCCCTGTACAAAAGTCATTGTAGCAGGTTACTCTAATTGGGTATCTGCATGAAAATGTCCAACTATCCTGTTAGATCTTTGATTTCAAGCCAGGGCTTTGTCTATATTGCCAAGTACCATCCCTTTCCCACAGATTTTTTTGTGCACGCATGCATCTATGTACATACACACACAGTTTAAAATACTCTATTCACAGGTGTGGGAAGAGATAATTGGCTTTCTGCCAATGTTAGTAGAAGCAAAATAGTTAAGCAGACCTAAAAAGCAAGTAGAACAGTTCTGCTGTTGTGGTACACAGAATTCCTGTTCTGAAAGGGATACATTCTGAAAAGTTTTGTTGATTTTAGCACTACTAGTCTCCTTCTAGTTAATATGTTTAAAATCAAAATCTCAAATAAAGATGATCTATTGAGAAATATTAATATAATATTTTGGTTCATGATACTCAGCCTTTTCTCTGACACAAATTGGACACTACAACTTTAAAAAAAAAAATCACACTTCTGTCTGCATATTTTATGTCTTGCTTGCAAGAAAAAAACATGAAAACCACAGTTGTTTTGCTAACTGAGATTAAAATCTCTTCCTTATACTCCAAGGACCATATTTTCTTTGCGCACAGTTAGTAAACTTTAAGAGCTGAATAAAGTTGAAAATTCCAGAGCTCAGACATTTTATGTTACTCTCTTTCAGTTGCAATGCATGGTCTTGTACAGAATCTGCAGGAATATTACATTTGTGTTTTCAAAATAGCTTCTTCTATACCAATTGTCCTAATGATCAAAAGACATAAATTATTAGGAAGAAAACAGAAAAACTGAGTGATAAGGTTTTCTGCAATCACCGTCTCTAATATGTATGAGAACGGGACATCATTTCACCAAAACAATCCATCTGTGAAGTATGCTAAGGGATGACTGCGTTTGGATACAGCAATTAATCACCACATTATTTATAGCACTTCAGAAGCAGCTTACAGTACATTAATCAGGGATAACTTCTGCTTAATTAACAGAGCTGCCAAAAATGTCAAACAAGACCATAAAAAACCCAGAATTGAGTAAGAAAGAATTTGCAAGGGACTGGTACTGATGAAATATTCAAAGTTCCTCTTCAGCAAGGTCTTCTCCCAGCTTCACTTCCTACAACACCAGGAAGCAACAAATTCTATCTACAAACAACTACACTGCATGACTATGTCAGTAGCACCAGATACTCACAAGTAAAAAGAAAACAAAGCAACAAGAAGTTGACTGCATCAGTTTTAGTGCACTGCCACGCACACAGCCATGTGGCAGTGGAAGACATAGGAAATTAAGAAGGAACTTTTTTATTTTTTAAAAATCTTCCTTTGTGTAACCACTGGAGTGAAAAGGTGCATGGATTACACCCAAATTCATTGTCTCTGCTACTGCACGAACTCTGTTAGAAGAAAAGGAGTAGCACAGGGTTTGCTATTTAATCTGCTTTTCAAATCACGATTCAATGGAAGTCTCTGTATTATGTAGAGGCTCATAAAATAAAATCCTATTTGCCAGAAGTGTGAAAGACGGTGTAACTCTTCCATTCAAAGTACTTGAAAATAAGTTTAGCAATTAAAACTAAGTAAAACATTAGTGAGATATGGGAAACATGAATAATTTGCATGTTAGGCATATGCAAATTAGAAAACAAGATCTGGTTTAAAGGAATAAAGAACTTCATAAAATTACATGGCTATTAAAAGTAGCTTATATGCTAAGAAGTATTCTGATTTACATAAGCAAATTTATTTCAATTACTACATGCAAATGGTAATTACATCAAGTAAAAACAAATTTTTATTGAAAGCACATATAATTATAGAAAACATTAATGAATCTTTCAAGTTTAGGTCTTCAATAAGAAGGGATAATGAATAAAATACAGAAAAAATGCTGCTGTTATTCAGTGCACAGCTGAAAGTTTAACTATGAAGCAACTGTAATTGGGTTTCGTCAGTCTCTTTTAGCACGGTGTCTATAGATTTCCAAAGGAATTAAGATTTCCACTGGAAATATCAGTGAAGCATTTATTGTTACCTGCCATACTTTAACATCCCATAATAAAAATCTTCTTCTCTGTTGAAACTGTGTCTGTCCTTATAGAATCATAGAATCATTTAGGTTGGAAGGGACCTAAAAGATCATCGAGTCCAACCATCATCCATGCCCACTAGACCATGGCACAGGGTACCTCGTCCATACGCTTTTTGAATACCTAAATGTATTTATGCAAATAAAGATATCTAAATCTATGATTAGTCTAACATTTTACATGTATTAAAGATAGGTATGTTTAGGAACTTATCTTTAGTCTAATAGCATTCACAGAAGTCTTCATGAAACTGTCATTTGACACCAGAACATGCATGCACAAAAACCTCTTTAATATGTACGTTTGAACCTGTATCGTGTTTATGAAATGGAAGAAAAATGCAATGGACTGAATGCAGGACCCTCTACATTTCAGAAGTGGTTGAAGAAACTTCCGCCAATTTAAGTGAAAAATTATTTCTGTGTCTCTTACAGCTGAAGGAAAAAGAATTTCAGGAGCTACAAAGACAGAAAAAACCACCAACAAATTCATTTGCACAATACAGATCTACATAAAAACCACACCAAGCTCTCATTGTGCCCCCCCCCAGTTAAAAGTTGCTTGTCCAGTAGTAGAATTCTGGGCAATATAAAAGAGCACTGGCAATGCTTTCAGTATAGTAATTTCAAATCATTCACATGGTTACCATTTGTCTTAATGGGTCTTGAAGTGCATTTGTCTCCTCGTACTGGTTATAAAGATTGCCATGAAGTTACTGAAAACACACTTAAAGGGCTCAAATTAAATATTCAGGTTACCTGGTAACAGTAACATCTCCACCCACATAATTTCAAATTATTCTGGAAAATAACATTCCCCTCCCAACACTTGTGTTTTGATTACCTCACTGAGCTTTCTCCTGATGGCTCAAGTGTATTTGAGATCAACAGGGCCTGGGACAGGAGGACAGAACCCCCGTACAGCTATGTACTGAAAGGATTAAGAAACATGGTTTACACTATTTTGTCACAATACTGTTTAACTGAAATTATCAATCAAGAAGCCTATACATTACTCCATTTTATTCTATCAGCACTTTTTAATGTTTTGTTAGTATTCATCAAATGAAGGATGACAGCATGTGAGCATGTATAGTAGCATTCCCTGTCAGTGATTCAGAGCAATAAAACACTAGATTAGTCAATTCTCAGCAATACTAGGCAGATGGTACAGATTCTTCAAACAGGTGTGGGGACCTAAAACGAACCTCTACCTTTACCCAGTGACAGTTCACTACAATGAATTGCTTAAAATAAAGGAGGAAAAAAAAAAAAAATCTAAAGTGGATGAAACAACCCTATTATTCTTCAGGCATCCCAGACTCAGATTGACTTAAATGGCAGTCCAGCACGTACTGGAAATAGCAGATCAGTCTCTATGGAATCTTACAACTCCTACCTAAAACGCAATTCAGTTTGCTATTTCCTGACAAACCCTTTATGCCTGAAACAAAACACTATACATCCGAAGTCACTATTTCAATAAAAATTGCATCAGGTCCCCAGAATCACAAATATAAAACTTACCCCTAAGTATCTCTACAACTCATTGGAAAATATCCCTTTCCTTTCTTTTCTGCAGAAGTCCTTTTATCGCTGATAACTACTCTTAGACAGGCAATGTTCTTTCACCACTGATAAGTACTCCTAGATGGACAGACTATGCCAGACAGATAAAACTAATGCAGATAAGCAGTTTGAACATTTCATAGAACTACAAATAAAAAGGTTTCTAGAAATGAATGATAACAGAAGTAACACCACAAGCCCAGTGAAAAACTTCTAAACACAATGAGGGGTAGAGTAATTGCCTTCACTTTACACAGAAATGCAAAAAATACAAATGAATACGAGAGACAGGAAAGGCTCCATCTGTAGAACAGCATTCTACTTTGAATCAGAATGCATTTAAAAAATGCAATGTAAGAAAACCCAGTCAGGCAAGACCTAAGCTCTCTATAAGTATATCAGAGTCAAATCAAATAACTCACCATATTTGGCAACAAAATCAGACCTAAAACCTGAAATTATTATGAAGGCCTATCTGAGAAAGTAACAGTCACCACATTGTCTTGTGAAAGGTTCTGTATGACACAGAAATTCGCTACCTGCAAACCAAATGACATGGCATCAGCTTTCACTGACAACCTCAGAGACACCTTGAAGCCAACAGGAGGATTCTCCTAATCTTATCCCTAAAAAAAGGAACAGAGTATCTCCTTATCACATGCCAGCTCTGAAACAAGAAACAAACTTCAGCCAACTAGTCAAAGAAGAAGACAGAGATCTTTTTGCATCTCTCAAGGAAAACTCAAACTCACTGAACCTCCTCAGGTCTTAGAAATAGCTGCAGGCATTTATATAGGCAGATATCTACCAGCTACCAGGCGACTTTCTCAGGTTAGCCCAAAATCATGATCACAGTCCATCTGAATGAGACCTAAGCCTCAGAGAGAACTCCCTTTAGTGTGAAAAACTATTGCAAAATGGTTATTCCTCATTCAAACCTTGAAACCCCAGGGTTACTTGCATTTTCACATGTAATTCAATTAGTAACATTGAGACTAAGCGAATTGCAGTAAGAAAAAAACCCAATCATCAGGTAAACCTTGTGGTTTCTGTGGTTTCACACTTTGCCTTTAATACCTGTCCAACACGATATAGGATTTTCATTCTGAACCAGATTCCGCTGCAGCGGGACAAATAAATAACAGAACTACTTAGGAGTCATGCGCAACGCATTCTGCATAGAATATTAGGATGGAAATGAAACCATGCATGCTAGTAATCAAAGGAATCAGCTTTCACAGGGAAGCTAATCCCCTTTTAAATCTAAGAAACACAAATAAATCTAGCAAAACTGTACCCCACAAAATCTTTGTCTTTCACTAGCAGATGTTAAAGAGCAATCAACATGATTTAGCAGCATTCCTGGAACTGACATTTTACTTGATAGTTTCTGATTAGTATGAAATATGTAATTAGGAAGTATTTTGCATGTCTGAATTAACTAGACATTGGAAATAACTATATTAAGGATTAAACAGTGATTTGGGCAAAAAGTTACTTGGTAAAAAACCCTAAAAGTCCTCTTCCCTGCCTCCTTTATTAGCTACGACTTTGAGCTTAACTTTAGCACTCTTTTGAAAGCACTGTGTTTAATCAGCCTTAATTTCATGTCTCAGCCTAATATAAAACATAGCCACTTACCTCATACTCAGTGGCCTTTCCTGAGCCTCTCTGTAACCAACTCTTTGGAAAGCTTATAATACAGTTTCATTCACTGGGCAATTTATTTATTTTTTTTAAAGAGCATGCAGTAGTGGAGTTCACAGGAATTAATTTCTATATTCTTTTCCTTGGATGCCTAGGAAGATTTTGATATTTCTGTTGATCCTTGCTATGCTAACAAGCTAAACCGACTGTGCTTTGACAAAAGCAAAAACTAATGAATAAGAGAACAAAACAACACAAAACAAAGTAATATATATACTACTGATATAAGACAGGTCTGTGACAAGATCAGGAATGAAATTACAGTATGGGCTCTGTGAATCTACTAAGGTAGCTGATGATCCCTATTTCATTATCATACATTTCAGAAAACAGTTACATACTAAAGAAACTTTCACTGTACTTGAATTTACATCTCACCACAGTTCTGATTCTCAGACTTTCTTATGTTACTTTCTTTAAACACAATAGCCTACAAACTTATTTTAAATAGAATTCTTGTACTTTAAAAATATTCAATCAATCTAACATTTCAAATCAACTAACCTACAGTGTACTCTTACATCAGGATCAGTAGGCTTTCTAACACTCAATCCGAGAAAGAAATATTGCTATACACACAACATATATGCATTGTCAACTCTCTTCCTTTGCCATTCTCTTGTGGTTTTCACATCACTCCTTTTCTAAGTGACATCAATGCTAGTCAGCATTGGTGCCAAATTCCCATTCTTGTTCTTTCAGCTACCTGTAGTTTCTACCAGCTCTGTGCACTTCTCTTCCTCTCTGTCTCCACCCCTTCTCATATAGCATATTCACACCTTCCCATTCTTCACCACTGTTATTATTTTCTTCCTTTCATCACAAATTCACACTCCGTCTCTCCTTTCCCATACTTGTGGCGTTATTCTAAAGCTCCTTACCCTCCAGCAATTTGCTGCTTAGAAGCTTTCTCAATCAGTGGTGGTATATTTATACTTAACAGCCCTCTGAAATATCTTTCCCTGCTTTTGTGCACTTGCTTTTTTAGATCCATAAAAACCACTCAGCATCCCTAACACCCAACAGCACAGTTTCGCACAGCTTAATTATGTCTTCTGAGGAGCATCTTCTCTTGCTCGTTTTCAGACTGCCTTCTGCTAGCTTCATTTGATGCCCTATTGTTCTTGTAGAGAAAGAAACTGTAAATAATAATTCTCCATTCATCTTCCCTCGGCCTAAGAATGATTTCTAGATTCCTGTCATATACCCTTTAGTCACATATTTTTCTAGTCTGAAGAGCCCTTGATTATTCAGTTGCTACTTCAGAGAAAGTAAGTCTTAAACAAATTTTATCATTCTTTTTCTTACCTTTGCAAGTACTAACATATCCAAGATAGTCTTTCAGACATGGGCATACTGTGAATGTATATAAAGCCTCAAAAAAGGTCTTGGGGAGTTTTCCACTCTTTTCCCAATAATTTCTAATGGCCTAGAATTATTCATTGCAGCACATACATCTCAATTCTTGAAAAACAGTAATTAATTGGTTACCCATCATTATGTATGATTGCAATTTGGATTTCTTCTACCTCCATTTGCACCTCCTCATATTTACTTTGACTGAATTTCATCTGCTTTTTTGCTGCTCTTAGAAGTTGCTCCTTCTCCTCATTAGCCTAACTAGCTTGGCAACCTCACAAGAATTTAATTATTAGTCACTATAAACCCACTTCTCCAGAATATTCAGACCCAAATGCAAAATCCTAGGACATCCTCTCCATTAAGAAAACTGAACACTAATTCCTACCCTGTTGTTTCGGGGGATTTTTTTAGGTATTTCTCCATGTTTAGTACCTCTCATTTTCTCTCATGGTTATTTTTTAGTTACTTTTTTCAATAGATTCTTTGGTGAGAAACCTTTTCAAACACTTTCTGGAAACCTAAGCACATCATATCAACAGGACTACTCTAGCCCCCAAAGTGAATTCTAACAGTAAGGAATGACTAAATAAGCTACGTTGAGTCTTCCCCAACATAACATATTTATTTATATGTCAATAACTATTCCTTTTTTACAGTTTCTATCAATTTGCTGAATGCAGGCTGACTCGTTAGTAGTTCCCTGGATACTCTCAAGAAACTGTTTTACAGCTTGACATCACATTAATGTTATTCCAACTCCTTGGTACCAAGGAAGCGTTAGGCAAGTGGCAACACAGTAAATACAGTTCAATTTCACTATTTTACCCTTAAAGGTCCTCTAGAACTCGGGCAAATGCCACCAGTTTCAGATATTTTTAACCAACATTTACTGCTGCCCCTTCTACTGAATTACATTTTCTAATCAACTCCGGGGTGGGGGGGAAGATGTCACCATGTGGGGATTTGCCAAATTTATTTTGCATTTACTGCAACAAATCCTTCTTGTGTGTGCACACGCTTTGCTTCAACTTCTTACACTCTGATTATCCACTGGCCTTACAGACTGCCTGACAGACACCCCACACCTGATGAGTTAGAGAAAAGTCTTTGGAAGTTCTTCCTCAATCTTGTTTACTCTGCTTTACTGTGTTTTTTACATTTAACCTAACAGACTTAACATTCTTTTTCTATTTTTGATATTTGAATGGGGATTCAATATTGTAAAGAACATTCATGTATTTAGTAATCTTCTGATCTCATTGTTTAATAATGATGCTTTTTTAATTTGGCCTTTCTAAAATGCTTTCATGCATTATTTTTTTTAGCTTCCAATACAGTGGCTTGAAACAATATCCATATCATCTATAAAGATGATTTTTTTAGCTGCTTCTCAGTTTCTTTTTAAGAAACATCCTCATTTTTCTAAAACTCCCATTTGTGGAATTAAGTACTGCTTCTCTTGGTTCTTCTGACTTCTGTTGTTCCTGGAAGGATGTTGAATTTAAGCATGTTGTTACAGAACATACTTTGGTAATAACACTATGTCAATAAACTGCCCCTCTATTGATTCTCTCATTAGCTTCCTCAGTGAAAAGTCATTTATGGTGTCTAAAAGTTTAGACTGTAATGACTTGACAACTACTACCCAATTGACATGGGGAGGCAGCAATCATGGTGAGCTGAAATAACACATCTCTTGTGTTTCCTGACAAGTGTCTCTGACCTCTTCTGCTATGCCACATTATACTAAATTTAGGCCTGGAAATTCAATAGGGATTCTTAATTACTCCCTGACATAGTTAATTTGTTTATCTGATAAACCTTTGCATTTCTTTTACTACATAGCACTGTTTCTCCACATGCATGACGTAGTCTTTCACATATTACCTTGTTACTATCCCAATACTTCTTTTTCTTCCAGAAAATTCCCAGTATACTTTTTACACAAATAGACTAAGTTAAAGCTAGGCATCCTATAAAATGCAGGTATCATGAATTTTACAACCCCTCACAGAACCTCTTAGCATTTAATTAATACAGCAATGGCAAATTCAATACCTCGGATTTTGGAAGATTCCAGAATTAAGCCTGTCTAAACAAACTCTCCCTGACATCCTTGTATGCATATAGCATATTCTCTATTTACATTCAAATCCTATATTTCTATAGGACATCCATTTTGTTCAAAGCAGCATATGGATAGTACTCAATTTACAGTTACTCATCTCTTCTTTCCACATTCACTACCCAGAGTATAATCCCACAGTATTTACTGGACAAGATCCAAACCCTGTGCTGAAAACAGAATTATTACTTTCCTCGTGGGCTTTCTATGGTTCTCTTATTGTATTATCTTAGTGTGCTCCTCTTTTTAACAGACATAATTAATCTAACTTCATAACTCTCCTGTAAAATAAGGTGGTCCATATTATACACAAGGAACAGAGGGGCAACAATTAAAGGTAAAATTGTCCACAAGTCAATTCATTGTAGCTGGATAATTAGAAAACAATAACTTAGAACCCACTATATATCTCTAGGAAACACATTTCCAATTATATGATTAACACTATAACCATTCAGAACTTCCTCAAGTGAAATATCATGTATATCAAGTGAGGGAGCCAGAAAAGAACAAGCATTAAAGTTTGTGTGACTCGCTGCATATTCAGCAAATGCTGGTTCTCTATAGCCAAGTTTTCCAGACTATTTTGCTTTCTATTCCATTGCCTCTTTTTTCATGTGCTTTGCATCAAATAAAGAAAAGAAAGGACAAGCTATGCAACTTTGCTTCATTCCCATAGCACAGGTTGTCATGTACATAACCTTTAAAAAAAACCCCAACAAACCAAACCAAAAACCACCTGATCATAAAATGAGATTAATACAACAAGCTTCTAAAATATTTGTTAACAAGCACACTGTGATCCTCTGTGTAGGCAGTCTGTAGAAGAACATGAGATGCCTATCCTACTACCAGGTCTCACCGATCCTCATCATCAACCGTGAATGAGTTCAACCCTAGGCTCTGGTGAGTAATATGTACAAGTTCAGCTGCTCTCTGTGAGAGACTGAATTGTTATCTTGAGCTGTTTGTCTCAAAGATTGTCAGGTGTGAGAGACTTCTCAAGCCATTC
>JAOBAS010000007.1:4063974-4079576 GCA_025311575.1 Elanoides forficatus | reverse complement strand
CCCAGGGGGGGTGGGGGTAGGACGGGCATGGACAGGGGACACAAAAGCAATACACAGAAAAAAAAAAACCCACAACCACAAAAACCACCACCTCTCCCCCACCAAAAACCCCCAAAACCCCAAACAAAATGGTTCAGAAGACCTGCAGCAGTCCAGAGAGCCAACAATCACACCTAGATTAACACCAGTTTCCAACTCTGGTGTTCAGATCATTATATATATTCTGCTGAATGGAAATATTTTCTGTACGTGTGCACCAGTCACTTCCAAAATCCCACGCAATTACCACAGTTATTTTCTGTTGATCTGCAGGAAATAATTATCTAAGACATGACTGTTTTAAAAAAGTTGCTCATTTTTAATAGAAGCAACTGGAATATACAGATTAATTAAGATCACAGAATGGCTGAGTTTGGGAGATACCTCTGGAGATCCTACGGTCCAACACCGCTACTCAAGCAGGGCCACCTAGAGCTGGCTGCCCAGAACCATGCCCCTAGTTTAAGGTGCTCCTTAGCAGGTTGGCCAGCCTTCTGGCAGAGATGCTTTTTCCAGCTTTGTAAGGTGGATCCTGTTTCTTCCAAGTAGTCTCTGGAGTAGACTCCAGAAAGAGTCCCATGATCATAAAACCTGAGAACTATCCATTAGTATTTTGCTTTAGAGTGAATGACAGCAAATGGGCAGAAAAAAATCCCAGGCATAGGTCTCGTTCAGCCTGTTCAGATGGCCAACTTACTAGGACTCCTACTAGAAAGTTTTAGCTATATAAAATAAATCACAACTGAGCTAGAAAGCTACCAGAATAGCATGTCCTCTCTTCCTCGTACAATTCCTTCAATTAGGGAGCTATGAGTAATTCTTGTTGCGTCGGTGTTCAAGCCAGAACCCTCTAGTGTCAGGATCTACCTCTTTCTTACATCGGCTCAGATTGAAAGTACTTTGGTATCATTTGCTTTGAAGATGGTAATATTTTCTTTTAAATGCCAACCTCGCTGCAGCAGTTGAGGACACTTCTATGAGAGGATTACAGAGTTAAACATTTGAAACCAAGTAGAGCCTTTTGTTTGTTCCAAAAAGCAGCAAAGAAGTGCTGAATAACGTTCCTAATTGAAATCAACAACCAACCGCACCCGCATTAGTAGCTTGTGGGGAGAAAGACAACTGGAATGAAAGGAGGAAAATAATAGCTAATAGCAGAGAGAAAGAAACAGAATGATGACTTATGGTTTTGTTTCACTGCCCGCAAAGGTGTCCTCGAACACTGATTTATTCTAAAACAGCAAGTGGTTTTGTGTAACTAGAGACCTAGATTTCCTGATTACACAAATCTTTATGATCTGGTTTTATTTAATTTGCTGAGATTTCAGAGATGTGACCAAAATGCTGTTTCATTCCTCCAAATTGAGACAAAGTAGTGAATTCATAACAGAGACAGCTTCTTTTCTTTTTTTCCCAACCCTAGAGCTTTAATTAAACAATAAGAAAAAGTTCAAAAGATTAAAATTCTATTCCTTTCACAGTTATTCAAGTGTTACTTGAATAACATATTTATGTCAGTGCTTTGTTAGCCAATTGTACTACTTACAGTGCAAATACGTAACAAAGACCTTTACTCCAAGAAGCTTATGAAGGATAAAACTATAGATAACAGCTGGGTATAATTAAAGTACAAAACCAAAACTGGTATCTCAGAGTTCCACAGTCAATCAGTTCCACAGTACATCAAGGTCTGAATTTTTAATTAAAAAAAAAAAAAAAAGAGAGAGAGAGAAAAAAAAAATTTAAAAAGGAACTCAGACCTTTCTTACGTATCACAGATCCAAGCAGTGCAGAAATTCATTGGTGGCAAGGAAAAAAAAAAAAAAAAAATCATTCTGCTGCACCAGAACATACATAATATATATCAGCAGCAATATGCTTAACTAAGAACATTAATTCCCCACCTGCCAAGTCCACTGAGCCAAGAAGGCACCATAGTCCAGAGCTTTAAAACAGGGAGTACAGCTTTGCTCATCTTTAGACTCCTGAACTCTTACAAGGCCAATAACTTCATCCTACCTTGTAGAGTGGAGTTAGGTTACCGGCTGATAATAAATAAAAGCCAATATGATACCAAATGCCACTGGAAAGGAGCACTCAGTTTGAGGACTCAACTTTACAGACTCCAGGGTATCCATCTGAGTAGGTCTGAAAGGCTTATCAGCTTCAGGGGACTGGGCAAGCCAAGGCAGATTTGCCCATGACAAATGGTAGACATTCTGGCACTGCAGAGGACTAGATGCCTGTGGAAATGTCACTGACATCAAATTAGGAAAAGATGTTTCAGCTTGCTGGACATAAGCAATTGTGCTCCAAGATCCTACTATAATAGCTTTTCGGTTTGCTCTAGACTTGTAATAAACTTTGGTGAAGGGAAGTAGGACAAAATATCCAAATGAATGCTTCAGTGCTACCTACTGACAGACTCCATGAGGACTGTCGAACAATGAAGAAAATATGCTACTCCACCATCTGAAGTTCCGGTGCTTGTCCCTTTCTTCTTTCTACATAAAAAAATCATCATACAATATTAAATCCACCCTCCATTCTCCGTGTTGGTGTTTCATTTGAACTCAGCAGCTGTATCAAAAGGAAGGTTATTGACACAGACTGCAGTATTAGCATCCTTTTTTTCAGAAAGTGATGCAGTAAAGTAACAGGCTCATCAAAGCTTAAAGAATTGCTTAATATCAGTCACTCCAGCCAACCCAGGTTTATCAAATAAAAAAAAAAACAAACAAACGAAAAACCCCACAACATTGTTAACAAGAATTACTTCCCAGCTTTTCACTGGCAAATCATTTAGAAACCAAAATAACAAAATCAGATTTAAAAAAAAAAAAAAAAAAAAAAATTACATCTAGATAGTCACACAACCTCTGTTTCCTAAATCCTTTCTTTTCCACTATTTTATTCCTTTGTCATACTGGCTTGTAAAGCACTGCACTCTTCTTGGCCTGCCTCCAGGAGAACATCAGTTTGAAGGTAAAGTTTGCATGATTTGACTGTGAAGGACATGCCCCTTCCAGTCACAGCATCCCCGAGCTTCTGTCAAAATAATCTCTTTCTTCATTATTTGATGCTGACATTCTGGAAAACATTACTTGAGAAAAAAAGGCAAACACACACACATGTACACATGCTTGGGAGATGGATTTGGGTGGGTGGGCATATCTGACAAAACCAAAAGAGCGCAATAAACTTCCATGGCAATCAATTTGAGAAGAGCGTGATGCTCAGCTTCATTATAAAATTGCTTCAGTTTCATTTGAGGAGCGCTGATGTATGGTTTAAAATTACTTTTAAGACTTTTAATGGATAAAAAAAGTTGTTGGAAAAACAGCATGTCACAAAGAACAAGCGTCCAGTCCTCCATATGTGAACATCTCTGTTCACACCAATGTCAGTTCAGGGTACACTGCAACGTTGCCTTTCTTTCACCTTTGACAATCCAGATAACAGCAGGAAGAAGCAACGCCCTCACTAGTGCTGCTTACTTGATACAGATGATGACTGATTATAAAGGGTCATAAGGTCATTTAGAGTCAAACACATACCTGCATTTTCTCTGCAAGATTAGAAGACAGCATTTTGGTATAATCTCTCCTATTTACATCATCCTTTTTTACCAATAATTCAAGCGATACTAGCAACTAATGTCAGTTCTGATGCTTCATTGAAGCTCAGCTAATAAAAACCCCCACGTTTCCTGCCCCCCCCCCCAAGAAAGTCTGGACCTGTTTCTCCTCTCCCTTCTTACAGTAATTTTTCTGGGACTGCCTACAAAGCTGACTAATCCAGTCCCACAGTATCTGTCCGGATGTAACTGCCTACATCCAGCTGTTGTCTCATCTTGTATTCACACTGTAGGCACTTTAGAATTTCAAGTCATCTTTGTTCTTTATCAGTTTAGTAGTAACACAGTAGAATCCCTGGTAAAGACCAGGGTCCTCAAGTGCTACAGTACTACTACTGATTCTACTGCCTACAACTGTTCACTGGTTTAACAGCATTCTATAGAGTTATTCCAGATTTCTAGCACCACAAGAGTAAACAATAAAGTATTCTCTATATAAATACAATAGTTAAATCCTGTTGTCTGGGCTACTCTGAATGTACTATAAAATGGCTCTGTGATTCAGAAAAATGTCATTCGTAGATTAACTCCTAGCCAGATTTACCTCAAACAAGCGAGCAGAAATGAACTTTTCACATCAAGATTTTAAAACTATTCTGTTTCCACTAAACAATATAATCAACTCACAGAGACTTTGACAAAGATGACTGGTGGCTAGAAAGAAATATTTTCAAGTTCTATTTTATGGAATGTGACTATGATATTATTATTTGTAATATGCAACTAAGAAAGGTAAAGCTACTGGTAACAGAAGTATCCAAACAGCATTTAGAACTGAATACGAGAATGTACATCCTCCAGTTCTCTTCCCACTCTACCTTACAAGTGAAGAAGAGTTCAACTACTAATTTCATTCAGGGCAAAATTAAACCCTTAAAACCTACTGAGAGTGTGTAAGGCTCTGTTAGTGCTGGGAATGTATCTGTCTGGGTTATAAACCCAAACAAGCCCAAGTACCTTTTTGCCAGCACCATAAATGTTGCTGTAAATCCACAGCTTACGCCAAGTCCAAGGCAAGTGTGAGCCCTCTCATTTGCTAGAGTACCTCCTCATGACTTGGGTTAGAAAGAGACCAGGCAGGAGAGCTCCGAATGCCTGAGAGCAGACCTGAACATGCTGCCTACGCATAAGCCAGACTTCGGTTGCTGAAAGCCTGTCATACCCAGCCTTGTTCCTCCTCTTACAAACGAGGCTGCAAACTGAGTTGACACCTAACAAGCCCAATATCCATATTATCAGACCAAGTCTGTCCCCCATGCAAATCTACTCAGCTATGGTTTAGGTTCCATGGTCTACATGTGAGTATCCTGATGTAAGAATAAACCATTCATCTAAGTGTGAGCACAGCAGTAGTGTAAACTATAGAAAGCAACTTTAAGGTCACTCCACATTCTGTCAAAAGCAGAACAAAATATGAGGAGATACTAGTAAGTCTAGCTGAAAACTCCCAATTGTCATAAGTTTCAGTGACTACAGCTCGTACAAGTTACTCTAAAACACTACTTTGATTACCCTTTAATAGCTAGGTGCTACTGCAGAAGAAGGTTACACATACCGGCCAAACAGAACAACTAACTAGGACAGGCCTAAGGCACCATGGTCATGCTCTCTGAATTCAGAAGCCTAGAAGCATTCTGGAGATGTTGTTATAAAGTGTGAGCATACAGAAATGCCAGTTTTGCATCTCAGTAACTTTTGCTGAAGTATTTCATAAGGCATACAGTCACTCATAAGCACAATACTTAAAGTATTTAAGAATACTTAAAAAAGAAGATTGTACATCCAAGACTTTTATTAGAGGCAAGATAATAACAACAGCTAAGATCACATGAGGATGCTAAAGGTAGTCGCACTTTCAAAAGTCCCTGGAAATGTCAGTAGTCGTTACCTCAAGTTTCAATGAAGAGGCAAGATCTTATAGGACAAAACATGCCTATTGATTATTACTGAAGAAGAGCTCTAATGAACACAGTGCACTTATTTTTCTCTTCAAATCCCTAAAACTCCATCAATTTATAGGGGTGTTTGTTTATGCTAGACCCCAATTCTTTCTTATTACAGAGTCCCTAATCTTCTGCTTTTAAATCTATGATTTACAGTCTTAATTCTTCCTCTTAACTTCTTTCCTTTTCATGTATGATTTATATTCCTTGGTTTTCTTCTTAACTGGCAGATGCCCTCTCATAATACTATCTTTTCTGTCCAAAAATGAAGACAGTGAAGAACTTTTGCTGTACAGATTATAAACTCAAAGACTTTTTCAAAGACCGACTTTGACTATCCATAAAATTTTTTTCAACATAAAACCTGAAATCCATCTGTCAAGACAGCAATAGGTCTGAGATTTCACACAAACATGTACATGTAATACTGAAAAACCACACTAAATCTGTTTCATTGAAAGATCCATCTTTGGAATACTCCTCCTCTGTACAGCTGTCTGAAAGCTTTTATCATTCCTACAATCATCATAGGTTTCTCACTGGTAATTAAATTCTCTGAAAGCTAAAATTTTGCCTAATTTAAAGACAGACTGACAGCAAGTATATTACATGCTTTCCTAAATTATTTAGTCTTGTGTTGCAAATATAACCTGCTGTAAATACGAGGATTTGTATCAGTAGTGACTCTAATGGTTTTTAGCCAGCAAGGATCTCAAACACACCCCCCCCCAAAAAAAACCAACAAGAACAACAAAAACAAACCAAAACAAAACCCAAGAAACCAAAACCACCAAAACCAACCAAACCAAAACCAACCCACTATCCCATTCAGCTTCATCATAAAAAGGAGAGCTGAAACACACACTTGGATTATAAATCACTACCACTCACCCCAGAAATGAAACCGTAGGGCAGCCAGGCTGCTGGGGCCTTGTGACATACCCCCATGAATCATGTTTTCTGCTCCAGTTGAGTTGTGCCATGCCAGTCTCTGAGACTGTGGGAACAGCCAGGGAAAGCCTCACTGATGGCTGCTGATGGTTTGAGGTGTCAGGTTTAGTGTTAGCATGTGCGTCATACACAGTTAACAAAAGGAGGGAAATAAGGCTTAGAAAAATTATAAAGGGTTATAAAGCTCTGTTGGCATTAGACAACACTGTTCTCAAGGTAGCAGCCTCCTTGGTTTCAATTCAGACCCATAAACTCATCTTCGTCTACTCCTTTAAGCTCAAAAAAAGATGTTTGGATTGCATACTATCCCTAGGTTCCCACCCACAATCACTATTTTTTAATATATTCTTCCAAATGGTTGGAAAAGTTTCTTCCCTCATGAGATCATCTATTTTATTAAGCAGATCTCAGTGGTTTAGCAGCAAACACTTATTCTATTAATGTAATAAACTGTAACCTCCTCAGCTGTAGGATTATAAATTACCCAGTCCCTGATCTCATTAAGAAATGACTCTCCAGAAGAAGTGTTAACGGAACAAAGGAGAAATACCAGTTCTCTGATACACATTACAAAAGCCAGGCAGTTAGTGTTTGTCCAGAAGGGGGTAAAACAAATTCAGCAAAGGCAAACTGATTTCATCTGGGCAGCATCCATTTAACTCAATGATTGCAGAAGAAGTAGAAAGAAGTTTGTTTTCATTATAGTATGAATCAGCATGCAAGAAACAAAAGGGGAATAAAAGTTAAGATTTCTGTTAAGTTGTGCATGTATCTTTGACATGCTGGTATGAAGGTCAAAGGCATGGTATTCAAAAGGAGGGAATTTTGGCATAGGGAAGATAGCCACGTAAACAAAGTAGATGAAAGAGCAGAACACTGTGCTTGTAAGGTTTATAAGTGAAAAGGCTTGTTAAGGTGAAACTAGAGAACATGCCTAGTTCTTATAAATACCTTCAGTAAAGGCTTTATCCATTTTATTGTCCACTGACATGCAAGTCACTTCTAATTAAAGCAAAACTTAGAGCTCTAAAATAAAGCTGATTAATATGTTTTTAAGCAGATGCTACATGAGTACCCACCAGAAAGCAGAATATTCTGACTCTCAGAATGTGTAACTGATATAATTTCTGCACAAGCCCATATGGCTCCTGATTTTGAAGTTCAAATATAGACTATTCCATTCCTATTCAACAGAAACAATAAAATTGCACATTTTCATGAGTACTTCTCAATATTCCTAATACTAATGATACTCATACTAGAAATATCTGCAACTGTGTGCTTACCCTAAGAGTCCCTC
Source organism: Elanoides forficatus (assembly GCA_025311575.1). Taxonomy (NCBI): domain Eukaryota; kingdom Metazoa; phylum Chordata; class Aves; order Accipitriformes; family Accipitridae; genus Elanoides; species Elanoides forficatus. Next base: position 4,071,706 of record JAOBAS010000007.1, on the reverse strand, counting down.
ACCAACTCAGAGGGTAAAACATAACAGTAAAGCATCATTACCCTGTTTTGCAAACTGCCCTATAGCCAAGTCCTGGGGCAATGCTGCTAGGCTTTGGAGACCTATTAAGGTGGATTTACTGTGGGACACTTAATATCATTACAAGAAAATCCAACCAAACCAGGAGATGGAGGGACTATAACACACCAACAGAATCGCATATATGAATCAATATGCATTACTCTGGTTTGATATAAATCAACATGGCATGCAGGAAAGTTATATGCTTTGTACTTCCTAATCTATAGAGAGTCTTGTTTTAAGCAGCATCAAGTAAGTGTTATAATAACATTTGATTTCCTTAGCTATCAATTGATTACACATAACCAGCCCTTCACCAGCAATTCATTCACACAGAGAATCCTAAGTAGCAATTTACTATGGTCTTCCAGTGGAGACAGCAAAACCCTGTATAAAGAGTCAGGATGCTTAGTGAAATATTTAAGCTTCAATCACTCTTGCTTCAAGCCATCACAGAGAGAAGTACATGCAATACAATAAAATAACAAGGCAAAACTGCACAAGTGTGACCATGCATTCATCCCTGGCCTTGAATCTTTGTCAAAGCTCAGTTGTGCACCCCTGGCCTTGAATGGTCCCCAAACTCAGCAATGCTGAAAGCTCCTCTCCTTGACCAGGACAAGCTGAAACACCCAATCCACTAAAAAATTGCCACTTGCTAGACAAAAAACACCAGCTTATGGTATGACCTGTACTGCCTGTTGAGAATCCAGCTATAAGTACGAGCTTTCTTTGCTAAGCCTTCAGACAGGGAAGAGGCCGCTGATGGCTGTGCCGGAGGGGCTCCATTACTCCAACAGCCAGGGTCACCTCCTGTTGCTGGAAATGCCTACTTCTGTCTGCAGCACCAAGAGGGCAGTGATCAAGACCAGAGGGTCAGGAATTTGTTACTACTTGGTATAAAACAGTCCTTACTTGCTGATCACAGGTTACTGTTAATCCCAAGTGAGCATGTGCGTGTGAGATCTGGTCCTTTCACCAGGGAACCCATGAACCCAAGTCACAAATCATTAACGGTGGTGTGAAAAGAAGTTACGCGGAGCCTTGTCATTCTTACACTAAGCAGCACTGGTGAAATTCAGCACACTTTCAAGTGACTTTGTAGGGTTCAGACAGTTTCAAGTCTCTGGAGAGCTAGTTTCACCCACAGTGTGGGATCATCCTCTGGAAAATGGTCATGTTGGTGGGGTAAGCTACCAGTGTGACAACTGCAAACGTTACCATCACTGTTCCTCTGAAGCTTCATTTACACCAACTGCTTACTGAAATTCATAGACCATGATTTATTCACTTCAGACATGCAAAAAGTTCTTAAGCAATCCTTGACCAGCAAAATTCTGACAAAGCAATTTAAAGTTGTCTGTTTTCTTCCATACTATTTCCCCACACCTAACCTCTGCCAGGAATTTTAGCTTGCTGGGATTATTTTGGTTTTACTCTACATCAGCAAATGTGGCACAAAAAGATAAAACAGCTGCATGATACTTTTCCTCCTCTCTGATGTGGTATGTTTCCTACCTGGAAACAAGCAGCACTGTACAGAAACAAAGCAAAACACAGCCTTGCTGACTGAAAAATCAATCGTCTTCATATACTTCATGCTTTTTATAAATAGTACATTTAATTTTCTGTTTAATTCAGCAGAATGTTTACTTACTTCTCAACCAGTTCATCAATTCACGACACTTGCAATGCCCCTAAAACTAGAGGCTGCAGACAAGACAAAAGTAACATGATGCATATAAAGTTTGTTGGATTTTTTTTTTACAAGATATATACACAATTATAGAAAAGTTATTTAATTTGGTTTTGTGCTTAAGTTTATAATCACAATAAATTCAATTTGCATGTCAGCAAATTGAAAAGTTCTTGAAGTTCTCTGAAAAGTGTTCTGCATTGGTATACATGCTCCAGTCTGTCCCCAAATCAATGCAGCTGAACATTAAGTTGAAAGGCAAAAGAGATCATATTTCTTAAACTGATAAAAATTACACAGAAAGGGACCATTCAAGAAGAGACAATCCGTGGCCTTTTCAAGACCCTCTGATAAAATCTAGCATCTAAAGCGAAATACAGGATGAGCTGCATGTTTCCCTATGCTGTAGTGACTTTTGTTTGTCTAACTTAGCTACATTAGTGGTAGGAGACCTTTCTAAAGAACATCAGTAATGATGACAGAATACTGTTAGGAGAGGTTTGAGGAAGTGGAATGAAGATTTTTTTGTTTCCCCCAGGATGGAGGTATATTACTTTTTATCCAAAGACTACTACAGGTAAAATATATACTTGCAATTAAGATTACACTACAACAGAAACAAAAAACTCTAAACTTCTAATAACTAAAAATATATATTCATTCTCTTTTAATTAACCCAAATTACTTTTATGTGAATAATGAATAAAAGTTTCTTACCATCTTATGTTATTGGAACCACAGGAAAAATTCTCACTTACAGATTCTTTTCCAGGAGTATTGTGAAAGATATAGCTTGTTTAATCTTTTCCAAGGCCAGAAATGATCACAAAGAATCAGCCCCAAAACTCCTCACTACAAACTAAACTTAGTTCCCCAGCCATTAGATCAACACCGGCTCAGACAATAAGACACCAGTGCAAAAGGACCAACCTGGTCAAGAATGTTCATCACCACCAGGTCATTGATGCAAAGTCCTTTTCCGTGTGGTTCTCCTGTATCTCTTGTGTTAGTAAATATAATAGATTACTGAAGTTATTGCTATTTTTGAACAAGGAAGTTAATAATATTATTATATTTCAATTGACTTCTTGTCACTTAATTTTACCAGAGCTGTATTCACTTCTGTCTCTGCTAACTGAGAGACTAGACTAGCTGGTCATCCAAGCTGAATTAACGCATCTTCCTTCCCTACATGTCAGTGATACCACCACAACTTCTTGCATAAAGGTCAACAGTTAACAGCAGCAACCAGAAATAAGACTATAGGAAACCCAGATTCACCTCAGATAATTGAAGGCTAGTAGGATACCAAACTCTGCTGAGTAGCTGAGCCAGGTATCTTCATCCTAAACCACTGTAACTGTTCAGTGACTAATCTGGTAATTATTCAGTGACTTTGTACATATACATGGAAAGAGAGTTTGTAATTTGGCACATGCTGTGGACACTGAAGTCATTTCTTTACAGAAGCATTCATGAAATACAGATGAAGAGTTTCACTTGATTTTCAAGAAGTCCAAGATTCCACTGATTTTCTAGCAAGTTACCTCAAAGCCATTGCCCTCAAAGGAACTAACTGAGCCAAGAAATTATTCTGAAGAAACCACAGACTTTCTTTAGCCCAAGAACACATTGGGATAACCTGCTCCCTCTGTCCTCAGCTACCATTTACTCCAAGAGCAACAATTCTCCTTGGAAAACATCACAGCAGAGCGAAAAGGCAGTAGTGGCCTGGCACCTGTAATTAAAAAGAATGTGATATTTTACAGAGGGCTGTACACAGGAGGGAGAGAACAATTACAGCCCTTAAGGCTTTTCTTTGTTTCTACTGCAGAGAAATCTTTTGAAGGCCATCACTTCGAGATAGGGAAAAAAAAAAGTTTTTCTATTAGACAACAAAAACCCCAAATTACTTAGGGTAGAAGTTGTTCAAACCAGTTAGAAGTCAAGGGGCCATGGAGTCTGAATTAGATGCTGTGGAAGCCAGATTTTGCTCACATTTGACTGCAAGCAGCCCAGAAGCTATCATAGGCAGCAAACACTGCTGCAAACAAGCACTAGAATGCAATTATATTCATATTTTGAAAGTACAGATTGAATAAATGGATTACTTGTCATGTATTCATCATTCATTTTCCACACCAGTCTCATGTATGGTAAAACACAGAAAGCAAGCAAACAATTCTGCAAATTGTATTTATCTGTCTCTTTGCTTTTCATAACCTTAAATTCTTTTGCCTTTTGCAGACATCAGATAGCTGCAGAATGGTATGGGCATTAGGTAAACCGCAGAGTAGTTCTCTGTAGCATTTTAAGAAATGGTTCTAAACACAACAGCTAGCACAAAAACAAATGTCCTACTGAAGGCAAGTGCCTGAATCATAATCTGAAGTCTTCAACTCCCTAAGTGTTTTTCAATTGCTACAGACATATATGTTGATGGAAATACATCACCTAATGAGTTCCCAGCTACTTTGACTGGTCCATCAGCCCTGTTAATAGAAGTGTGTTTCTTTCTCTTTTTCACATTGCTGATGTGCTAATGGCTAAAATTTATCATCCTCCAGCACAACTCTGACCAGCTAATCTAACAACTCACAGTATAATTCCAGAACGGCTTAAAACGTTAAAATACATAGGCTAATCTCATCTAGGACACTCATTTACTTCCTCTTCAGAATGTATTTCTCCTACCTTTTTACACAGCAAAAAAAATACATCTTTCTTCCATTCAGAACAAAGTCAATGGACAAAGTTGACAGAGTCTTGTACAGCATTTTGAGAACTGTTGTGGTCCAGAAACCAAAGTTACTCGCTTCCTACAGAGCCGGATATTGCATTAGGTCTAGTTTGAGAATATTAGCAAAACATTACTAAGGCCAGTAGGGTGCACAAAAATAACAATTTTTACATACAGAAGGCCAAGTTACCTGCTAATGCTACCACCTACCTGCTAATATTATACACACACACCCCCCTCCGGAAATAACTGATAAATAAGAGTTTATAGCTGACCGTCCCTTTTAATAGGCAGCTATGGATTTAAAGAACAATCAGCCCACTACATTTCTTACCTCTTATCTTAATTATTGTTCTACATAGCTACAAATGGTGAAGAAGGAAGAAGAAAATTAGAAGACAAATTAATTCCTTAATCTATCAGAAAACACTGTAGGATTATACAAACAAATACAGAATTACCCATAGAATAAGAGCTACATATGCATACTGGAACAGAAGGAAAAAACTTGGCATGCAGGAAAAATAAACATTAGTAACTAGAAAGAATTGTTTACCTTCTACAATAACAACAGTCTTAACATTACCAATTTGGATAGCAGATATTCATATAGCCAAAGCACTCAAGCCTTAGTCTGGGTTGAGGCATCATTTTTAAACACCACAGCATTAAAACAAACAAACAAACCCAAACCCAAACCTAACTTACAAGGAAGTTTTCATTAAGCTATAAAAATAACCAATGCCCACCAATGTAATTTCTAGGTCTTTAATAAAAAAAAAAAAAAACAACAGTAAGGCATAGAATTTTTTTTCTTTACACATAACTGCCCTCACTCTTGATATTAGTATGTCTGTCAGCCATGGTTCTGTAACAAACCTTCAATCAGAAATGTGGAAATTCTTCAAATAATTATTTTCAATCAGTTGTTGAAATAGAAGCAATATTGCATTTTCAGTAATGATGCAATTAAATTGTCTCTCTGAATATTGTTGGGGGAACAAAATAATAGAAGTATATAGTTACATGTGACTATGAAAGTAAATATGTATATGAACGCTCTAGGAAGTAGTCCCACTGCCACACTAAAACATTTTATATATATGCTGTCATCACCTTGTCAAGATCTGGTAATACCACATTAGTTACATATTACAAATGATATCACTCAGAGGGAACAGAACATTCCGAGTGTACCTCAAAGTGACATGGAAAAGCTCAAGGCTTTTGTTTGTTTGTTTTGAAACTCTGGATACTGCTTATCTGTTCAGGATGCCCCAACTTTTCCATGTTCCCTTATAAAACCTAATAACTGCAAAATAATATTCTGAAGATAGTGATGGAGCCAGCACTACTCACTGTTACTCACACAATAAGACAAGTGACTTGCCCAATGTCACCCAAGAATTTGTGGAAACATCAAAAAACATGGGAATCTCCTGAGTGCAAGTCAAGTGCTTTAACCACAGCATTATTCTTACTTCTAAAGTGCACTACTAATCTGACCTTGTCTGCTCAGAAGATATTCCTAAAGCTAAAGTTCTACAGCGAGTGCTAACATTTCTTCCTATGAGTATTTTAAATAGGATTTGACTAATCCAGCCAGCATAATAAACAACCCAAATCTTCCTAAAGTGTGAATTCATGCTTAACATTTAAGACTTACAATTGTTGGGTAACTTTAAAAAAATCCTACTTTTACACTGCTTGGCCTGATATGAAATACCATAAAAATATTCATTATTTTAACAAGACTTCCAGATGAAGACTCTGAACTACTTTAAAATAAGCTGTGAAGTACGTGAACTTTTGAAAGCTTATTCAAACTTAATCCCTTCAAATATTTTAAGCATATGATGCTGTAAACCCATGGACTTCAGTGTACAAATAAAGGAATATATATACGATATGCTTTATACCTGTACACTTCGGCTACCTGTACAAAGCAAGCACAGATGGAACAGGGAAAGGAAGTTAAGGGGATTTTGCTGCCCTTAAGAGACACAACTAGAGATACTGACACATGCACACTAGGACAGCCAGATGAGGAGGATGAATCCCAAATTATACAAACTCCAAGCAAAAAAACAAGACAGTAGGACATCCTTCAGAACATAACAGTGGATGTTATCTGAATCACAGAAAAGGTGAAGCTGATTGAGTGACAACACACAAGTAAGGATATACAGAGAAAACACTCATCTTGGATGCGCCCTGTTCAGTGGAAAAATACACGTTTTCTTCTCTGCTCAGGCAACATGGCTTGCCTCTTTTTTTGCTACCTATGCCAATTTTGAATTTTTTTTTTTTCAAAAAAAAAAAAAAATCTTAAAAATGAACATAAGAAATGACCCTACAGATTATTTTTATCAGTTGACTAAAGTCAACTAGATTGTTTTACGTGTTGTATACATTTGCACGGTGCACATCAATTTAGTGGTGCCCTCCCTTCAAAAACACACCATGCTTGTAGCAAGCTATTCCTGTTAACTATAACAGCATCTTCTCTTAATATTTCCAATGGGAATATAGTTCTCAAAAATACTTTTGCATTTAAAGACAGCCCCTTGGTAAGAAGATGTGAAACAAAAGAAGCAGTAGCTTGTAAAGCCTACCTGAAATATAACTAGAAGTTCAAAAACACATGTGCACTTTTCCACACTAACACTTGCTTTGCATTGTAGAACATATGGTAGGGTTTTAATTAGCCCACTGTTTGGTGGATTTACAATGATAGAGTACTGTATGTTGGAGGGGAAAAAAAAAAAAAAAACAAACAAATAACCCTCTGGTAATTCAGGAAATCATTTACAATTTTCAGTTTTAGGTTCTCAAACTGGATATTCCAGATACACATCAAATGCAAAATAGAGCAATTCCCTCAGATAATGCAAGTTTGACTGCAACAACAGATAAGAATATGTAAAAAAGAAACAGGTAGTTTCCTATACCTGTGAAAACGCATTTACTGTACCATTTGAAACACCAACCTAGCTACCTTTACACAAGGTAGAGCTTGACTGCTTTCATAAATACACACATATATTTGAAACGTGCACCTAAAGCCCCAATTTCTGCCCATAACAGTAGCAATCCACATCAGCACTTTCCACCTTCCAGTACAACTGAGCGAATAGTCCAGCTCCATCACCTACAAACAATCATTCTGGAAGCATATGTCCTGCTGTTGGCTGGGATAGAGTTAATTGTCTTCCTAGTAGCTGGTACAGTGCTAT
>JAOBAS010000007.1:4047133-4063499 GCA_025311575.1 Elanoides forficatus | reverse complement strand
TGAGGGATGGGGGGGGAGCTGAATGAGTGGCTGTGTGGTGCTTAGTTGCTGGCTGGGGTTAAACCACGACAGTGTATCATAGAATAAGCTCATTGCTTGCATCCAAATTTTGCATTCCTGAAACAGAAGACCTTGTTCTAGTCACTGATGCAAAAAAATTACATTTTTACAACTAAAAGTTGTACAGTAAACTTCAAAGCTCTCAGCTGAAATGGTATCACTGAGATTGGCCATGCAGATACAATGCAGCATGAGAGAGAGCTCTACCTGAAAAGTGCAAACACAGCAGACAAGACAAAAGGTGTTCAGTAAGGAGATAGAACTAGCCACATGGACAATAGAGGTTCATTAAGTCAAGACAACAGCTGAACAGGGTGCAACCCTAGCTCATAAGGAGCCCTGATGGTTTCATTTTGACAGCTCATATGCTTCAATCATTCTATGTCTTCCCCAAGGTCAGAAAAAGCCCAAAATTGAATCCACCTTTCACAAATTCTAAACTTATTCCTTAACTATAAAACTGCTTTTTGTCTCCTTTCCTATTAGTGGAAGGAAGAACAAAGCATGGAGTAGGACATACACAGGGTTTGCCCTGGACAAACACCAATGTAGACCAATGGTCCATATCGTCCCATCTTTAGTAGTTGACAGCGATCGATGCTTTACAAAAGCATTAAGCCCACTGAAAAGTCAGTAGCTTCCGAATAAGGTTTTTGCCTCTTGAAACAAATACTTAAAGCAATACAGAAGATAACAAAAATAATAGGAATAATCTGTCAGTGGTATTTCCACCTATGTTTAAATCTGGAAATGTGAAGATTTCCCTAATCAGTCTCCCTCAATTCAGACATGCATGAATACTCCACATGCATTACTGAAAGGCTGGTTATGAGTATTGGTAGCTACTAATGACTTTGCATAAAAAAAGGCAAGGAAGTGGTTGATGGGAGGGAGAAGGGAAGCATAAAAGGACAAGAAAGAATCACAAAAAACATAGAAGATGTGATCCAAAGTCCAATAAAGCCAATGGAATGATTCATACTGACTTCAGAAGTCATGTGAGAGAGTCTGAAAAGGCAGAGAACAGATTTCAGGCCTAATGGCAGACATGTTATTTCTCCAAATGTTCTACAACAGAGGACATGATGTTTACTCTAAAATAATCATCTGTAAGAAGAGAGTTATAGCCCATTTTGCTTCCTTTTAAATGGCTCTGGCAGCTTTTTCTAATGTGTGATGTGGGAAATATTTTCTTTTTCCCCATCGTATCTCCTCAAAAGGAAAAAAAAAAACCAACAAAACTATCCACACACACTCATGTCTATCAGACTGTGTTAGTGGCCACACAACCACAACCCTTAGGGATTATGAAAATAACAAGACTTATGAATTGCATGCCCTGCTTGAAAAATCGGCAGTCAGTGACTACTTTGAAAATGCTATTAGTCCTTCATCATATTCCAGTTAGAAATGAGAAAAAAGAGCATGGCCAGCAGTGTTTATCCTGATGACCACTCCAGTAGGAGCTATTACCTAGAAAAGAAGTAATACAGGAATAAAATTCCATCCGAATCCAGCAACATGTTCAAATGCACACTATGGTCTGGGTTGCTCAGCAGGAGAGATGAGACAATGAGAAGTTCTTTCAGATCTTTACAGAATAGAAAAAACAAAGCCTGAGAATATTTCAAGGCTGTATTCAGTCAGCAGCCTCAGTGGTCAGCAGCTGAAGGCAAAAATATTGTTTTGCATGACATAAAAACAAACGCATGCAAAATCTTTTATTGTGCCACCACATAAATTTACGATAATCACTTTGAAAAAAAAATAGAACTTCTCTATCTGCTATTCACTTTTGGTTGTGTATAAAAGCGGTTAAATACAGGCTGCACACTGAACAGAAGACCAAGGAAAAGTGAGTTTGGTACTGTGCCCAGGTGAGTTAGCCCTAGGACCCAAACCAGTGCCATTTAAAGGCATTGTGATATACTATGGAAATGACACCAGCAAGAACCTAAAAATCCTATTTTACAAGAAGCAGACCAATAAACAAGCAATTTAAAGAGGATTTTAATAAGTATTTTGGCTCCAAAAATTATGTTGTGCTAATAAATATAATCTGTCAGCACAGATGGGGAAAAATAAGAGGTAGTAGAAGCAGAAACATTTCCCAAATAGTTTCAGGCTAAAACCATTACTGAAGCTTTCCCTTGCCTTTCTGGAAACATGAATACAATAGCATTGTCCTGGGGCATGAAACTAAGTAAATGAAGCTGACGAGAAACAACAAGACAACAAGATTACAGAAACTTCAGCATGGACTGCTTTTTACTATGTACACAGCAAGTAAGACAGGTCCATGATCTCAGGTACTATTACCACAACACGGACACTAAGCAATGCTATTAGATGGATAGTACCAGGAAACACAAGGTACGCTTCTCTTACCATTTAGCTATGAATTTCAGCGACAGCTCCTGCCTGAAAAGCTGTTGCCCCAGAAACTTCTCCATTTCCTTCCTACCATTATGCCAGATCCCAACATAAATACACTTACACACCAATCCACAAACATGTAGTCACATTATCTTAAAGGTCTGGATCTCTATAAACCAAGGGTATTGTTTGCATCACAGGTACTATGATGATAAATGTCACTGCAGGTATCAAATTCTGTCTGGAGGGCCTGGCCCAAGACACCGTGAGACAAACAACTGCTTGTGAAAAGCACCTGCCAAGTGGCAGAAAGCTCTCCACTTGCTTGGCTTCACCCCTTGGCATTTCATGACCGCAAGAAACTGCTGGCACACAGATAAAGCCTTAACTCTCCCCTGGAAGTGGCTTCCGGGATAGTAGAATAAGGGCAAACCTGGGATGGGATAAGATAAAAGAAGCTTGCTGGGAATGAGAAAGGTAGGCAGTAGCATACATAAGGCAGGATGCTCAGGGCTGGTCAGGAGCACGGCCTAGTTTATTTGGTGAGAAGGTAATGAAAGGAGGGCAATATTACATCTGCCCTGTATTACATGCAGCTTGATGCAAAGCTATGAGCTGGCTTAGCTACCACGAGTGGCTCCTCAGCAAACTGTACCAGAATATTCCTGGGCTAACTCACTCTCAGTTTTGTCTCATTTTGGCCCCTGACACTTTCAGCCAGGCTGCTCTACCTTTTAGCAGTCAAGCTTTTTAAAAGACGCTTGCTTATCTATAAATAGAGGTAGGTACTGAGGAGGTTTCACTGTAAGAACTGTGGTTTTGAGCACTTCTAAGAATTTTATTTTTTTTTAAATCCCACATAGCAGCTTTCCGCAGTTTTTAAAAAAAATATGTTTAGACCAAATGATTGTAAAGCAAGAAACAGATAATCAACATGTGCCCTGTACAGCATTTCACCATTTCTATACTCCATCATGGAAGCAAGAACTGTATGATTACCTGCAACAAAACAACCTCCTCCCTTCCCTTGCCCCTTACACTTTCATGCTACTAGAACAAGTGCCTCCTTCCCTTGCTCCTGGTGAAATCCATCCCATTCTTTGTCAAGATGCTGGCAGTGAGAGGGATCGGTAAAAAGGTAGCTGCTAGAAATAGCTGAGTCCTTCCAAAAAATAAGGGATTCATGAGATGGAAATTGCCCTCCCTAGCCCTATCACAAGTTGCCTCTTAATAAAGTTCAGTTCCTGCTCATGTATGCTTTGAATCTGTCTGTACTAAAACAGTTTTTAAAGAAGATAAACATCTAAGTATGAGAAGACAAGCAGGGAAAATGATGTGGGAATACGCCTGACTTCATTCTCATGCAGGATCACCATGCAGTAGACCTGGTAGCGATTACTCAGCACCCAGTCCCGAAAAATGGAGATTCCTCAAAGGGGCAGGTTTGCTGACTGTGGACTGGCCAATTCTGTTTCATCAGCCTATTATTCACTGTAAATGTGTGGAAAATCCATCTGTTCTTACTTCTCCATATACACCAGATATGAAAGGAAACAAAAGCCTGTCTAAGCAAAAAGCAAGAGCATAACAAGAATACCCTCAAGATAAGACCTTATTCTCACAGTACAAACAGTCTCCATTCCCCATGCCTCAGATAGACGTTTGCTAACACAATAGAAGGTGGCTCTCTGTACTCCCTCTCTCACATCAGATAAACCAAAATACCTCTCAGTAATAGTACAAGACAACATAGTTGCTTGGATTGAGCAACAGACAGCCAAGAAATCTTTCATTTACCCTGGCTCTACAGTGACTAGTCTCAAGCAAGTAACTTTGTGGGTAATCAGCCTGTCTACCATGAAAAAAAAGGAAAGCAGTGTGGGTTCCTAAGAGGCAGTTTGGAAGAGGTGAAAATCTCTACACCTAAAGTAACAAGTGAAAGAGACCTGACTCTTCAAACAAGCAATCAGTTCCAGTTGTACTTCCAGCATGGAAAAACAATAAAAAAGAATAATAAAAGGTAGAACTGGTATATCATCCAGGAGAGCTGGTCTTAGTATGTCTTAGCTACATGGACAACATAGCCATTGTACCAACAGGCATATGTAAACACACACAACCTGTACTCCAGCAAGAAATATTGATGAAAATTATTTCAGCTAAAGGTATATGAAAGAGATGATCTACTTCTCTGCAGAGCTAGTTAAGAGCATTAGTTATAGTCCATGCATGACTGTGAATAAATAAAACTCAATGAATCCTTTTTAGGAGAGGAAAGAAAAAGACACCAAAAATGCTTCTGGTTGGCCACATTTTCCCTTTTCTTCTCAACTGGAATTTTTATAAAGTGTATCTTTTAATACGGATCTCCAAAATTAAATATTGTGCAAGATGTAGCTGTTCGTTAATACGAGTAAAACAGCCTTGATACTGGCATAGAAAGCATTTCCTAACAGATACCAGTAAGTTACACCGGCTTTTGGAACAGGTTTGAAACTGGTCTGACCCTTGTCTTACTAGACATTGAATTATTTCTGCATGTTCAGCTGAGAGATGCAGATGTTCTGCTACCGAGGACATTTCCAGCAGCAGATCATCCTCTAAGTGTAGACCTGCTTTCAGGTACAGAAAGGGCTGAGTGTTTAGGTGCTGGTCAAAGCCCCATAGGAACACTAAACAAAGAACTATTTCTCAGTCCAGAAGAGCTAAATGATAAGGAATGAAGCTTTCTAAATACCCATGGTGAGGACATTCCCTTGTTATTTTGTCTCACAAACTGTATTTGTAGTTACCACTGAATTGTTACTGTGATGTGAATGAGAAGCAGTTGTAAATAGATAGGATTCTGCTGCAAAACTGGGGGCCAAGCTGGGAACTGTTAGAAACAGGCATCACTCTAGTCATATACCACAAATATTTACTCCTTTATGTGAGCTGAGAGTGTGACTGACACAAAATCTCTAGTAGGCAGTGGTCCCCACAAAGAGTTTGTGACTCCTTGAACTAAAATACTAATTTAGACTTTTCTTCACGCCATGACTCCTCTTCTCTTTCTGGGAATTACAGAGATTTTTAAATAGTACTAATCCTCACTAGCAGATGGTAGTAGCACTTTGTCAGAGCATTATTACATTTAAGTTAACACTTTGGAATTTTAATGCAACGGCTCCAAGACATACTCCTCAAACCCCTCCATAAAAGAGCCGTTTCAAAGCTTACACCTGCTGCCGTCCACTGACTTCAAACCATCGTGAGAAGTGGCCTTTGAAAGAGCAGTATTAAAAATTATAAAATACCTTCAAATCCAAAATGGTCAGGGCGAATTTGTGAAATGAACTGCAACCGGTAACCTCTGTTGTACTGCTAAAGCAACGCTAACAACAGCATACCTCTCCATGGCACTTACTCCTGAAGCTGCCTCAAAAAAACCCAACGCTAGTTATTCCCAAGTAGCAAACATTTGATTATTCATTGCAGATGCCTGAAGGTGAGAGGGAAAGAAAACTGCACATGCTTGTTCTAAAGAGAGAATTAGGCAGAATGAAGGGATGGGGGTTACGGGGACAACTTTAACAGCTTCCAAAGCACCAACACTGACAATTTCCATATTCTATTTGTTACTCCAAGCTAGTGGTACAAAATGACGCAAGGACCTTGTTTATATAAAGTTAGCCTCTCTCTCCCTTTCATGTTCTGGATGGGAGTCCATGAACTTAGTATTTTCTGAAAACAGTTGTACTCCTTACTCGACACAACACAAAGAGCCAATTAATTCTAGCCTCAGGGACATTTGGCAGTCTTACAAAAAATGGGGAAAAAATGCATGCCTTTAAAAAAAAACCCAAAAAACGGTACTTTAATGAACAGCTTTTTTTTTTTCCTTTTTTTTTTAAACTCCTAAATCCTGCAGAAGATGATCTTCAGCATTTGGAAACTGCTATTGCTATCATTATCTACCTTCCCCTGAGGAAGTATTTACCTCCTCCTCCCATACATCATTCAGCCCTGTTATTAGAGATCATTGCTCTCAAACAGAAAAATATTTTAAAACCTATTATCCCCAACTCTTATTGCGTCTCATTTAGAGGAAATACAAGTCACTGGCTGTCCCTTTGCTGCTTTGAATGGAGGTTGGACAAGGCTGATGTTGACAGAAAACCAGACTTTAGTCTTGACGGCCCAAATGAAGACGCATGCCGCAACATAAGCGTGAAAGCGGATCCACTCACCACTCTCCAGAGCACCACTCTGGAGCTTCACTGAAGAGAGGCCTAACTTTTAATGCAAGCTATGCAGCTATTTGAGATCAGGAGAGAGCTAGAGCTCTTCCTTTCACTCCATGAAAGACCTGGCAGTCTTTGAAACCAGAAGCACGCTGCATTATTTTCCCTTTCCTTCCTTCCTAAATTAGGTCAAAAGTCAATGGAGCAGAAGCTGTGGCTGTGCGCATCCCTTCCTCCCACGTGCCAGCCACAGAAGCTGTGCTTACATGGAGGCATGGTACAGACCAGCAATAAACTGCTGCATGGAGAGAGCAAAGGAAGATTATTTAATCAGAGGGATAATGCTAAGGCACAGGAAGGTACAATATGCTCAGAGTTATCCTGGGAGCAGAGGGATGGAAGATGACACGTCAGTACTCATTGTTTGGATCTCTGTACAATGGTAGTAGGCAATACAAAGATAAAATGGATCTCACTTTTCTGCAAAGTAACCAGGTACAATTACCAGCTAAAGAAAAAAAAAAAAAAAAATTAAGATCCACTGCCTAAATCAAGCACTTTACAGTAAAAGCATAGAGGCTGGATAGAGAGAAACAAACCCATTTTCTAATCTATAATTTAGTTTCTTTAAAACTTAGTATTATCTTCTAGATATATTGTTCTCAAAGCATTGTTTGCATTATATTATTATTCTTTTCAGTAATATTTGGGTCATTCCGTTGCCTCACTCCTTTGGATTTCCCAACTTTCCTCATATGCATACACATATACCTCCTCTATACGGCCTGTCCCAAAAGTTTAAAGCCCAGTCTCCAGCCCACAGAAGTGTAACGTTACCTGCTATTCCCTAGAAGTATCCTGTATTCTCACAAAGATACCCTGGCCCATCACTCAGTCTAGCCCCCCAAAATGTTTCCTGCACCTTCACCACCCAACCAATTCCCACCACTGCTAACCACAAGCCTCCTCCCCTTTCCAGAACTCCCACATCGAGGGCACCACCAGAACCTTCCCCACAGTACTCCTGCTCACAGTACTTCTGCTCCCAGAGCCTCTCTCTGCTGCAGAGAAAGTCCCAATAACATTTTGTTTCCTGCCGACTCATGCTGTCCTTTACCTGCAAACTCCTCCTCTCCTTGCAGCTAGACACGGCATCGATGATGTCCCCAAGACATCACCCTCCACGATGGTGACACCAAGCACTGCTGATCACTCCCTGTCTAGCATATCCATTATATATGGGACATGCTTTTCTTTTGCCTACTACCCTCAGCCATTTTATTTGGCATAGTCCCTATACTCCACAGCGTTGGCAAAAAGGAGAGAACTTTTTCAAGTAGATGGGTGTTTCTCATGTACCCCCAGGATGCAATCCAATTCCATAACAGGAAAGCTACTCTAGGGAGTTGGAAAATCATTTCTCTAGGTTGTTTCAATAATATTTCAATAACATTCTAGAAACTCCGCAAGGCTAGCTAACGAGGCTGCAGATGCTTTCAGAATCACTTATTATATTTAAATATCTCTTTTAAACAAAGTAGGGCATTTTGCAACATACATTGTTCCACTTTCCCAAAAAGGGTTCTCTTCTTTCTACCTAGACCTCTTCCAAAACTGTACTATGAAATATTTTCCCAAACAAGAGAGAGCATGCATGTGCATAACTATGCATTAGTACCTGTACTAGGTAAAGCCAGAGAGTAATATGTTGGCAGCTGATGATAACGACTGTTTTGATTTCGCCAGTTTAACCAATGTTATTGGCAAGAAAGCACTGTAGGTAATGATTATACACACATTGCTGGCCTTCATTTCCCATCAACTCTCCTACCTCAGAGCATTAACTTTTGTTATCACATGCCCCAAACCAGGAAGTACTGACATCAGCCACACCACAACTGTACATTCCTGTAGACATATCTACGTGCTTTCATTCCTTCATACCCAGAGTGATCATTCACGAACATGAATGAATGAATCTGTCTCTCAAGACGCCAAAAGATTTGCAACTTCATCTCCTGGTGTACAAACTGTCTGAGTTGCTGAGAGATCCAAGCCTTCTCTTTCACTTCATCTTCAAATCTTCCGACAGCCAACTTTGTTTCATATTTGTACAGCTTCTAGCACAGTAGGGTGCCATTTCACGATTTGTATTCACGTTATGACTTCCTGCCTGTAAGTAAAAAGCCTCCCAAATCCCTGTGTTGTTACTTAAGGTGGAAATTAATGTCATCCCAAATGAAAGAAAAATCCAGCCAAGTACTTTCAAAAAGAGTAATCCCTCTGAGTACTGAAGAAATGTGTGTTTATACATTGTATATGCATACATTAATATGTACCCCATTGCTTGGTATTAGCCTGTGGCATGGAACTGGAAATTTAAGTAGTACCCGAGTAGTACATTTTTTAATAGATTTATAGCAAATATAGTAGCGGATATACTCCTTGCTTCTATACATTCACAAAGGGGAGAGCTGAAGAAAGACTAGCCTTAAGCATAACAACCAACATTTGGAGGTATATTTTTCTCAAAAGAGGTCAAATAAGTGGAATTCCAGAGAAATAAAAAGCAGCTTTATCTGTCCAAATAACAGATATTTGTGTTATGGTATGTTTAACTTTGTTCTTCCTGGACAGAAAAAAACATATATTTAAGAGTATAGAACATAGTGACCATCACAACTGCTTGCCATGAACTTAGAATACAAGAGAGAAAGAAATGAATAAAAATAGTGAAAGGGAGAAGTATGTGTGTTTAATATGACCAGTAATAGCTATCACCTTTCACTTGCCATTTAACACACGTTCCGCACCATACACTGTAAGTACTCTACAGTACTGCCTTTGATATCTTATTTTCCTCCCCTCCTTGCATTTTCACTCATTTTCTTTTTTAATTTCCTCTTGAGCATAGCTTGTCAGATAAACCCAGCATAACTTTCAGGAAACTTTTTCCCTTTCTTTTCCACCCTACTCCCCCATCATTCCAGACCTAATGTGTGCAATGGAAATCTACTTTAAATGTAATGCTGCACTTACAAATCCATCAGTTTACAGGTAACTAAAACTACAGTATTTGTCTATGTACCACCTCTTCCACAATAACTTTAATGCCACACAGAAATGCTGTAGTTACTTTATTATCCTTTCTCATTAAGTAAGTGTCACTTTTTATGCGGGCTTTCTTTTTTTTTAATGCCACTTAGAGCTCACAGAATATCCATTCCTCGAGCTGATGCAGTTACCCCAGTCCAAAGCAGGAGCAAGACTCTCCAGCTGAAGTGCACTCTGCGGTACAATACAGAATACAAAATACCTCCTTCTCTGAATTAAGTATATTATCACTGAAACTAGGATATAAATTTTGAACCTTACAAAACCACAGCACTGCACAATTTCAAGCCCGTTCCCTTGCCAAGTTTCATAACTGTCATCCAAACGCTAGTACATTTCATCTAATAACCTTCAATTTCAGCCTGTGTCCTCCCCATTATACACATCAGTTGTAACTCTCCAAGTCACCTAAACCATTATTAATTACAACGGTTGCAGACACAAGAGAATCTTTCCCTTATTCCATCATCTCTCACAACCGCTTGGCCAACAATAACTAGAAACCAAAGCCTGACTCCTACAATGAAGAACAGGAGAGGAAACTGCTCTGCTGGTGCTCATGGGAGAGACTGAAGTACATAAAGATATGGCAAAAGAGACACCCTTTCCGCACCCGCTCTTCCTCTAAATGCTTCCATTTTAGTCTCTATGTTTATATTACTATGTCAAGAACGCATAATTAAATTCTACGTTGTCGTGGGAGACAACAGCAGTTCCTCTTCTCCGCATGCTGCTTCAAATGCATGACCCAGGTAAGAACTGTGCCCAGATGGTTTTGCCCAGGCCTTCCTTACCTGCTGTTGAGGATGGTTTAACTAGCAGAGCACCGCACTTATTTAACATGCACTTAGCATATATTCCGTGCCAAGTATCACATTGCACCAGCTCAGTATTGCACCTTCTCCAACACAGTCTACAAGCCTAGATAAGCAACAAAGCAAGCCATGGTCAACATTAGGCCAACATAGCTCATTTTGGTAACCACTGCAAGCAACAGATCAACTCCTACTTGCTAACAGACGTAGTAGATGGTGCAGGAAGATAAAATAACATTGCAGAAGGAAAGGAATTGCATCTGTATCCAGGAAGCCCAGGAGGAAGCCAGTTGCTAGACAGCCAGTCAGTCTAGGGTACAAAATGCCCCAGAGAAACATGCGCTTTCATGCCCAGTTCCCAGCCGCTACAACAGTTTGCCAGCAAACTGCATGTTATGCTCTACTGTTGGGTTGTGTCTGTCATACTTGCCTCTTGGTACTTCTAGATAGCACAAATGAGTGTATCTGGGGCTCTCGGAGATGGATATGAGTGTGACCAGACCATGAACTGAACTGTAAGGCCTGAAGGATATACAGGTGTGGAGCCATCCAGGTTTTGAAAAACCTGCCAAGCCTGCCTCTCAAATC
The DNA here is from genome assembly GCA_025311575.1 of Elanoides forficatus. Classification (NCBI taxonomy): domain Eukaryota; kingdom Metazoa; phylum Chordata; class Aves; order Accipitriformes; family Accipitridae; genus Elanoides; species Elanoides forficatus. The sequence continues at coordinate 4,052,323 of JAOBAS010000007.1, read as the reverse complement.
AACGTTTTCTTCCAATTTTACCAGCTTAGATAATAACTTATACCTTCTGGAATTCAAATCTAATAAAAAACCCCAAAAAAACAAAACACAAAAACTGACATCCGAGTTTGCAGACGCAGAAAGTTATCCTAGTTTGCCTCATTACCAGTGCATCACCTGAAGTCAATATTTTGCACATACCAAGCTATAGTGTATAGCAATACACTTACATAGCATGTTTTCAGAGGTTGATTATTCTCTTATATTTGCTCAAAATATAGATAATTTTATGAATACTGTTTCCTTTTTCTGTGGGTCACTTTTAAGTCCAAACAGCAACAGTAATTGTCTATGTCTAACACGTTTTTTAAACACCGAAGATACAGAACACAAACTGTGTTTGGAGAGTGTGTAGATGAGTTGAGTTTTACCATGCTGTCATATATAATTCAAGTAATTAGAAAAAGTAACTAGAAACTGATAGCCAAATAGAACTACTCTTTCACATAAACTACTTCTAAAACCATTGTTAGTGTGCTGGGAAAAAAAAAAAAATCAAGGAATGGAGTAGCAGTGACAAAGAGTAAAAATACAAAGCTCAAAAGGCAAAAGCCTCCAATAAATTTCACCAAAAAACAGACTGTCATGGCAGATTATAGATAGCTATATATCAAATGGAAGAAAGTGATGTAAGTTCAAGTCTATATCTAGGGAGTAACCTAATGGCTTACAAAAGTCATCTCCTGCCAATACCACTTGCTTTACAGGGCCAGGGAGTGGAAGAGAACCATACTTAATGCCTTTGTTCATTAAGTTAAATGAACCTTAGTTGGTAGGTTTATGTAGTCACAGTCTTAAAAGATTTTTCTCCAGTGTGTTTTTTTCAAAGATAGCACTGTGAGAATAAAGGATCCGTGCATCCGTAAGTAGTCATCTGAAAGCACACAGCAGCAGCAGTGATTGCCATGTCAGGCATTTGTTAGGACACTACTTGAAAATAGATGCTTGGGGTTTTTTCTCTGTCTTTATCAAGGACAAAGAACTTGAAGTAACGCTAAGAATTATTTAAGAACATGAAAAGGAACCACCTGCTGTAGTCAACAATCCACAGGCTCAATTTAAAAATCTTCTGAAGTCAACTAAGCAACTCACCTGGATTCTGACAGGCTCGGGATCAGGCCCTGGTGATCACTAAGAAACACTCCAGAAAGCAGTGACACCTAATGGCAAACATGCCTTTGGAAGATACCAAGCCGTAATCTATGGCATGTAAAATTATCCCTCTTTAGCTGCAGAGTAACTAGCACTAAAACACATTACAGGGACTGAAATATTATCGCAAATCTAAGCATCTAGGAGAAAGTTTAAGAAATAGCACACATAGAAACATAGAGTATGTCACACGTGCTGTGCATTTAAGTAGAATATAGTTACTAATAAAACCTACTGGCTGCTAAGCCACAGCATGCTGTATTCCAGATCTTCATGCACATGTATGTTTAAAAAGCAAATAACCTTGGCACAGTTCTAGAGCAGGGAAAACAGAGACCTGAACGCTCATCGGTAGACACTACAGGCACACAGAAATTTATTTAATAAATTTGTTTTGCTTGCTTATCCTGCGGTTTATGACATGTATGTGAGAATACTGTAATGAACAGTTAGTGACATACGCTACATACTTTCTAATGAGGTTTTACCAATAGCACACCAAATTAAATTCCTATTACCAATGCATAACACAATACAAGCCAAGCTGCATTGTAGGTATGCCAGCTTACAAGAAGAAACATGGACATGCATACCACCAAGCTAGAAGACTCCCTTTCCCTTACAAAAAAAAATTTATATATTAAGGGCACTATGAATATCAACAGAAGAAGTAAGCAATAGACCCCCATGTTGGAATTGCCCTGATATTATCATCCATGGTGCAGAAAAGCTTAAAAGTATGAACCAAAACTCAGGACCCAGCAATGCTGGGAACTTGTCTAACACAAGGAATGCAGCAGTCTGGGCCTGCAAAGTCTAAAAGCTGAGAGGAATAAGGGAAGAGCAGACCTGATTATCTCTCTCAGAAAAAAATATACCATATATAAAAATATATATTAAAAGAATATGTATAAATATATGTGAAAGCACTTATATATAACTAGATATTATATGTATTTCTGAACTTGCCATTGAAAATATAAAAAGCTAAGGGCAGTACGCATCTGACTGTGTCTGACCGAAGCCACTGACAAAGAAAAAAAACAACTTGAATTAATCAGGGTACCTGAACTATTGCTGCACACCGCTGCGATGAACTGGCCTTTAAAAATACTTTAATGTATTTTTTTCAGCAAAAACTCTTGTATCATATTAGGTGACCACTGCCCCAAGTGATTTTGCTGCACCTAATGCACACATATTTGCATATATGTTTCTGTAGGCACAATAGGAAATCTATATGCACATACAGATATATTACTATGTACATGTCAAGTGAAAAAAAAGGAGCATGAAGTACGAATACAAAAGCATGAGACCATCAGCTGTAGAAGATAAAAAGCATACACAAATTGTGCAGTTGACAAGGAATGCCACCTAATCCCTGTTTAATTAAAGCACTATTCTAAACTCCTGTTTAGGGAGAGAGGAGTGTGGGACGACTGATGTATGAAGAAACTATCAGGCAGCGTGGCTAATCTCAAAGACTTTGGAGCTTTCGAGCTACATAAATCAGAGCGACTTTTTGAATAGCCTCATAAAACACAAAATCATTGCCATTCCACTCACGACTTCCAGATTCTTCCTACAGCATACAGATCATTAGGAAACTTCTAAGCAATCAAGTAATGTGGGACTGATGAAATTACTCAATCAATGCATGGACTGAGAGAAGCAGCATAATACAGAATCGCACAGTTTTGACATGGTAACCCTGCCCCTTTCTTTTTTATATAGGGGTAAGGAAAATTACAGTGGAGTCGATTCATTTCAACATTTTCACAAGAGTGCTTAATGTATTCTTTATGAAATTCCAGTTCCTATTTATAATAGCAGGGCAGCAGAAACGTACAGACTATAAGCAGCCCTACCAATGTTTAAACTATGACATAGAAAAGCGTGTATTTTTAAATCTGTACATTTACATACACACAGACCTGCTCTAATGATCAAAAGCCGCAGCTGTAACCATTCAGAAGACAGAAATATGAAAAAGCGTATCATAGATAGATACCAGTCACTATACCCCTCCCACTGCCATCACGAAGTCGTTAATCTCTACTCACTAAATTTTTTTGTCATTGTCTAAGAGATGGCTGGTAACATACTTGGAGACAGAAAACATCCCTTTAAAGGAAACACATCAAATAACACGTAACAAGCAAGACAGTTAGTGCATTATACTGAAAAAGTACATGCTATCAAAAAAAGGGTACGCACAGGTAACATGTTATTTCTTATGACCATCTGCCCCTCCCAAACATGGGAAAATATTTTCCACTTGAATATCTTAGCACTGCAGAATGAGAAGAAGATAATGCATTTATTTTGTTTGTTGCCTAAGGCGTCAGTACTACCTCTGGTAGTATTTCTTTTCCTCTGAACTGAGCATTTTGGTTTTTTCTTTGGCTTTATGAATTCTTCTGTAGCTAATAGTTCACAGAATACCCTGCTACTGCTTTTTTTTAAACTCATAAATAACTACCGTTTATTGTTTATGTCTAAATATTTTATACGTAAGTTTACTCAGTACAAGTGGAGAAAACGAAGGGATCAGAACATCCAGGTCACAAAATACAGTGGTGTTATTAGGGGCCAAATTTTCATCTGCGAGCCGTACAAGTTGGAATATTTAGCTGTCTACCCATTTAGTGTTAACATAGTTCTAATTTGAGGTCATTTATTTTCAATGTGTTCATTTTAGTAGATTTAAAGCTCCGTGTAACAATTATCAGTTTGCCATTTTCATGGCAACGTAAACCAGTCTATAAAAAGAGGTAATCCCCTTGTCAACTGTACTAATTGTCTCTCAAGACAAATCAATTGTGTGAGAAGCAACTACTTTGGTTTTGGTTTGGTTTTTTGGGGGTGGTTGGGTTTTTTTGCTTCCAATGAGGATTTACTGTGTTGATGCATCTAATCACTAACAGCATTATAAAGAACATTACTGGTAAAATGTGTTGCATCCATCATATATAAAACAAGTGAAACAAAATTGTCCTCAACATGAAGAGAGAAAAGGTATAATCTCCCTTGACACTAGTGTAAAGGCATATAGCTTGCCCAGCAATGCTCCTTTAGCCAGGAGGATGTGAGACGGGATCACAAAGAAACTCCTCAGCTGCTACACAGTCAAAATTTCCCCCCCAGTCCTAAGATTTGATCGGTTTGTTACAAGCTCCTAAGAAAGAAATCGTAATACGTAACTGTCTTCTAGTGCCGCTTTAACAGTCTACAACTGGGAAGAATTAAGGAAAAAAAAAAAAAAAAAAAGGAAAGAAAAGTCATTCTCCCTTTAAAAGGAGGGCATAAAGCGCTGCCTCCCCTGTGCGATGTTTGATGCTCCAGGCGCACACAGCTGTAAGGACCGACCCCTATAAAGTTGCGGTTCCTAAGGGGAGCGGCAGCCCGTGGGCTCGGGGGTGGGGAAGGCTACACGAAGGGCTGGGGCATCGCTGCCCAAACACCGGTGTCCTGTCCTGCAGGAAAGCTCTTGACGATCGGGCTTTCCAAACGCTCTCCCCGCTTCCCCTTTCACAGCTAACCCACCACAGATTTCCCCCACGACAAGCACCGGCAGACATATTTATAAAACCAACCGGGGGAAGAGCGGCCGCTGCCTCCACCGCGCCGGGGACCTCCCCAAAGCCCCGGCGGGACCCTGCCCCCAAACGACGCCCCTTCCCCGGAGCACCGCGGCGCCGGCCGCCCGCTCGCCCCCGCGTTTCCAGCCTCCCGCTCCGCCTGCGTGCGGTGCCTGCAGATGGGCGAGCGGCCGCGGGGGAAGCGCCCTCCTCTCCTCTCCTCTCCCCCCTCTCCCCACGCATCCCCGGCCGGCGCAGGGGGGGCGACCCGCTCTCGCCACTCGCGGGAACAAAACGCCGCTCGGCAGCGGAGCTGGGCTCTTCCCAGGGATGCGCCCAGCGAGAAGGAGGGCTGCCGGGCCGGGGATGGCTCCGGATAACGGGGAGAGAGAAGGGGGGGGGGGGGCGGCGAGAG
>JAOBAS010000007.1:4025910-4044944 GCA_025311575.1 Elanoides forficatus | reverse complement strand
GGTGAAGATCCTTTTGAAATGTTATGCTTAGCTAAAAAAAAAAAAAAAAAAAACCAAAAAAACCCAAAACACAAACCAAAAAAAACCCACACAACAAAACCACCCCATTTATTTAACCTTGTAACACCACTGCAGGTATCAAGTTCAAAGCTAGATGGGCACTTTTGCTTCTCGGTCTTTGGCAACTGAGTCAGGGACATTGCTTGAAGGGGAAAAGGAAAAAAAAAAAAAGGAAAAAATCAGGGACACCTGGTCTCAAGGGGAAAATGAAGACCTAAAAATCTATTAATATGACTTTAATTATCTGTGTTCTTGATAGAATTCTCACAATTCTTTAAAGCAATGAATTAGCTTTCTTCCTCTCTCTTTAGGTAGTGGAGAAATTTCTATGGGAAAACATTTAGAGCCCACTTTTCATGCTCAGGGTACTATGAATTCATTAACCGATTAATCCTCAAACTTCTCGTGCTGTAGTTAAATATATTATCCCCATTACACAGACGGAGAATTGCACAGAGAGGTTAAGTATGTTCCTATAAACTAGCCCAAATCCTCACTTTATGTCTGATTACACTTTCTTCGGATTTTGATTTTTCTAGTCACACAAGAGACAGGATGCAGAAGTCAAATAATTGCTCCAACATAGTAGTTATATCCTAAACTCACACAAGCCATTGATAAGACCTGGTAGTCCTTTTAGAAGTCTATGTAGAGGTTGATCAACCCCTTTGCTTCAGAAAGAACCTTTTTGAAGGCATCTCCTTAGTTATAGCACTTAATCTAAGTTCATCACATCTGACTTCCATCTGTCTTCTTTCAGCCATGGGACTAGTTAGCAAGCACACTTGTATACCTACAAAATTGAAGGATTTAGTTCAAGAAGAAGAAATAAGATTTTTAAGAAAAGACAAACCAAATCACTGTTAAGGAGCAAGATAATTGAATCTGTCAAAAAAAAAAAAAAAAAAACCCACCAGCAGCAATTTCTACTTTGCTTAGGTCCACATTGGCAGGTGAGTACTTCCCTAAAAATGGTAACACTCAAAAGGCTTCAAGCCAGATCCAAAGCACAAAGTACAGCTCATCTTTTCACTGGCTAGAATGGGCTTTCTCTCTTCTAAAAGCTGTAACAAATCACAACTAAAATGGTCTTTAAGAGATAAAAGAAAAGGTACGTAAAGAGAACAGATGATGAGCAGTGCGGAGCAAGAGTCTCACAAATTATGTCACTCATGTGCTGCATTTGTCCATATCCTCTGTGCAAGTCACAGATCTGTTATCGATAACAGCAAACAGTAAAAAAGGCTTTCTTTCTATAAATGACAGTTTATGCACAGTGAGTGTAATGGGCATTAATTTTACAAGTAATAAATTCTGATTCATCTGAGAAACTTTTGGAGCTGCTTGAGTCATTATTACTTCTCCAAAAAAGAACAGAGTTCACAAGAAATGTTAATTCGCTTCTTTGGGGGGCATGTCAGAGCAGTACTCTTTAATAATGTACAATGCACAGTAGGCAGAATAGGAAGTGTGATGGAAACCTTTGGAAACTTATAACTTTTTAATCCTCAGTTTAGATAATACTAAGAATTTTGAGGCCTTATCTAGAAACCAGCTATCCTTACTAACTCTTTAAAGCATCCAGTACCCTGAATTGGCCACATTAAGTAGAAATTTTCACTTAAGTCTGTAGATATACTTAATGGGACAGGAGGCACAGCCAAGAGTTCGTAGCTCACAAATACCCTCTACCTAATAAAAAATGCTTTTGGAGTGTAGTTCTGAATAATAATTGCAGTGGTAAAGAACACTACCTGAAAATTTGAGAGGAATGAAACTGAAGTAAAAAGCAAATTAAAATAAACTTACTTTAAATAATGAACATATTATTGACTTAATATGCATCTGACACAGAGACAAAACCATTTGATTTCCTCACTTTAATTCTCTTCAATTCTTATTCATTAAAAACAAAAACAGGTGTCATCCGTTTAAATAGACTGAAAAAAATCTTATGCTATGTGGTTAGTTCAAGGTATCAGAGAAAAACATTGAAAAAGGAAAACAGTATCTTCTATTCAATATATGTTAAGCATTTGCAGAAAATTAGTCAGAGGAAAAAAGAAAAAAAAAAAAAAAAAAGGAGAGAATTCCAGAACAGGAGTTACTGATACTGTGAAAATATTATTTGAAAAAAAAAAAAGACTACTGTTCAGACCTCAGCAAATGCAGGCCTCTGATAAGCCATGAGCACCATTCTCAGGACTTCAGTGATTGCTGCCTCAGGCACTTTGGAAACTTAAGTCCAGCAGGTTTCAGCCACACTGCTCATCCTTCACTACAGTTTCCCTCCCAAAACATGCTCAGTTACATCAACATCACCTCAGCTCCTCCATTAGCATCCATGGGATAAGCACCACCATCGACCAGCCAATGTTTCTAACAATGGGGAGTAGTTGTCTTCTTTCTAGTAGTCTAACTAAAATGTGGTTAATGGTTGATGTACCTTATGCTTCCACTGATAAGCTATTACAGTGTTGCACATTAATGCAACCCCTAGAGGAGCAGCAAAGAAAGGATGTTCTTGTAAAACAGATGCAGCAAGGGGAAAAAAAAAAAAAAGGTCCATCTAATGTTTATTTCCTCACACACACACATAACTCTCTGCTACCTTAACCAAGTCAGCTTGGGACCTGAGCTTCTCTCTACAGAGGAAGGATAGCTAGGTACATAAGTCTCACATGCCTTTCACTCATCTAAAGCCTTAATTTTGACAAGGCTACGCCACTTTTCTCATCTGGTTGGCCAACAGATCTGACCATACCGAGGTCAACTTTTGATTTGTTTAATTCAAAGTCCCAGGAGACCCTTCAGATATTTAAAAAAAATAACATAGTGATAAAACAATCTCACTTACAGCCTTAAGTGTTGGGAGATAAACAGAATAGCTAAGCCTTACAATGACAGTCCTAAATTACATAGCAAGTATTTACCATTCCCCACACATGAGCATTAAACATGCCTTTTGCACATTAGAATTCAATATTTTATATTCAAAGGTATTGCTTAAACTTACAAAAAGTTGAGAAGAGATGAAATCAGGTTACACCCTAGGTTAGTCCACCAGTCCATTTGCTCCAGCACCTTTTTCGTGAAGGCCCATAAGTTATTACTTCAGAAGTAAAAAAAAAAAAAAACAAAAAAACCAAACCACCAGTATGCACCCATCCCACTGTTCTGTACTGTGCACAGCAGGAAAGGGAGATAGGAGAAATTCCTTCCTGACCCTACCATCACCTCCTACCTTGAAGTTTGATATTAAGTTAACCTTTTCATCTTAGTTTGCATAGTTATAAATCTTGTGAACAGGCAGAGAGTTATCCTAAAATAACATAAATAGAAAAAAAAAAAAAACAAACAACAAAACAGGAGCATTAAACCCTGTGACCTTCTGTAACACTGAATTCCAGCAGTGCCAAATGGCTGTGAAAAATAACATTTCTTTTACTTGGTTCTAATTTACTCCCCTCTCTTTCGTAAGATAGTTCAATATTATTGCATTAAGAGGTGGGATTAAAAAGAACTGATCATCTGTTACAGGAGAGAATCATCAATCACGAATATGTAACAGTTATACTCAAATTGTTACTGATGCCATCTGCACATGGGAGAATGGCCAGGAAGGCCCACCTACTATTGCTAAGATTGGTTTCTATTTCTAGACTTTTAATATCATTTGTTTTCATTTTCACTGCAGTTTCTTCTTCTTTGAGTCTTTGTGGGTCATTTTTTAAATGAATGCTCCTAATGGGAAAATTAACAGTGACTCTCTGAATCTCCATATTTCTTTGATGGCTATACGGAAGCATGAGCTTTTTCTCTCTCTTCAGATGGTATTTGGAAGTTCTGATTTGTCACCAAATAGTAACATTACAGATGAAACACAGGACCCTGTAACACCCTCAGAATACAACTCTCAAAAGATAACAACCAGATTTGGCAACTGGATCAGCATGGGAAGCTCCCTGCAGAGCACCATTTCAGTGGGCACAGGATCTCCCCATAAGGATGCCATTCCCAGATCATATCCTAATTTACATGTGATGAGGCAAAAAAGTTATCATTAATTTAATTCTTGTTACTTACAATTATTACGATGCAGGCTGTGAGAAGATCTGCCCAACTTTGAAATTTGGTGTACTTAAGGCTAGCCAGTTAAATATTTCATGATAGTAAGACAACCGACCATGGGCCACCACCCTCTAATTTACGTAGGGCAACATGTTCCACTTGACAATGCGATTTCAATCTAAATAACACTGAGTTTCCCCCATTTTAAAAACACAAACTGACAAATATCCCTTACCTTGCATTGCGTGTTTTGGTTTTGGTTTTAAATGAATGCTTTCTTAAAATGCTGATATAAAGCAACTGACCAACAGACCTGTCAAGAGACCACATGCCACAGGCAAATGTTCTTCTGCCACTGCGCTGGCACCCAGACTCTCCGGGAAAGCTGCTAGCTCCGAGAGGTTACTTCAGCTGACACATCTACTCAGTCTTTGCTTTACCTGGCATAACTTCAAACAAGAAGTCATCTGGGAGAGCTTTAGTCAAGAGGACATCTGTCCATTAGGAAATAAACTTGCTTCAGTGACCGCCAAATAACCTTCAAATGAAAGCTTTACCCTATGGCCAACTTTAAGGTTGTTCTCTGTATTATGAAAGAGGTCCAGGTTAATAGGACCATTTGAATTCTAAGTAGTGCCCCAGACATTGGCACCATCTGTCCTGTCACACTTTTGAGTGAAACATGCACTCTTGGGCCTCTGTCACCACTTCTGAATAATGGAGATAATCTTGCCTTTACTTAATGGAATAGTTTGAGGACTAAATTAGTTCATGTTTTCAAATGCAAAGTATTATATCCTTTTTCCAATTTCCTTCATTCTGTTTCTTCATAGCTTAAACACGTGAATATGTGTATCTGCTACAGAGTGTGTGTGTGTGTGTGTATGTATGCACCTGCAGACAGATAAAAAGATAGAAAGTAATTTCATTTGGCCATTATACAAATAAACACAACATTAAATATTTACTGCATTCCAACAGACAATGTATGTTGTGGCCTTGAATGTCTTATCACAAAGGAACAAAACCCAAACCAGAATCAAGAGTTATTCTGCTGGGCAGAAGAAATAAAATAAAATAAAATAAAAAAAGTGCAGTACGTCACAAGGATTTCAAAGCTTTTTCCTTTTTTAAAACTACATTATTATTGAATTTCATTGAGAGCTTCTGTCTTATCCTTTAGCCTTGCTACACAAGACTCAGAAAGTTGTTATGAAGTAAAGTCAACCCTTAGAGCAACCAGCATTGTCAGAGTGAATTAGCAGGGACTGCTGCTGAGGTAGATTTGTTTTGCCTCCCTTTAAACTCATATTGTAGATCTCCTGTTTTGCCTGACCCATCCTGTTACATACCTCTCTTCAAAGCTGTTATGCTACTGGAGGGAGGACATGGTGCCTAATAGCAGGAAGACTTCTTAGACATGATCTGAACAGGAAAAAAACCAAACTTGAGAAAATATAACAGAAGGAAAAATGGTGTCAAGTCATTCATCTCATTGGCACAGGATAGAATGCTGTGCTCTGAGATATCTATATATGTAACATCTTTTCAATCTTATCTAGGTTAAAAGGAAACCAGAGAATAAATTCTCCCTTCTCTTGCTTCATCTGCCCAGTGAGTACTAAGTATCAAGCCAAATTCTTCTAATGCCAAATCCTTCTCTGTCTCTGTAAGCACCCAGCTAGTCACTCTCCTTCAACCCTGAGAATCTTACTCGAACTCCCTCTTATTCACCACTTTGCAGAGTTGTTTTCTCCTCCAGGACTTCCCTGGTTCCTCCTGAAGATGCCTTACCGTACCTCAACACTGTATATACACAGTTTCACTCTTCTGTCTTGCTGGTGCTTTGTGTCTTTCTCATATTCCTCCTACCCCCATTATTCACCACGTCACAATCATGGCCCTTGCTGCTATTATCCTTTTACCCCTTCTTTCCTTTCCCTTCAAGAGCTATAGAAGTTGAAAGAGATGCAAGGCACCTTCTGCCAAGGCCACCTCACAGTTATGCTGGGTGAAAAGCAAGTCACAAATGGTAAAGAAAGCCAGTAGGGGAAGGAAGAGAAGCAGGGAATGTGCTGACATCGGCAGCCACAGCTACGGTTTCTACCTACAGATCTTCTATTGGCAGCAGGAGAAGAGTCATTTCAGCAAGTGCTTGGCCAGGTCTAAGAGCTTGGGTAGGGTATCAACAGCAAATGCAGAGGCAGCACTCCTAGGAATTGGTGAAGGACACGCGTGTGTTTTCCGTCTGATGTCTGTCCATCTTACTCCTAGCTCCTCTCCTGATACCCATTGATGACTTTTGGCTCATTCTAGCCACATATTCAAGCTATAATAAAACTAGAACAAGGACTGATCATGTTCTGTGGAGAAGCCGCCAAGCCAAATACACCAGTCACTGGGGAAGGTGTGCACAGAGGAGAAGTCAGGAAGGCTGGAAAACTAGCTTTGAGAACATGACGCATTATAGTGGAAAGGAATCTGTAAAAAAGCTTTGATGAAAGAGAGATAGCAGAGCTGTGGCAGAACACAGTGAAGTCACAGTTCAGATCCGAGTAGCTCTTCATGTAGCCTTTTAGTGTCACACAGCTGAAGGACTCAGACTATTCTGGATAGTATATGGAATGAGAGAGCCAACCAAGAGCAAACCATTTTAACTGATCTCATTCTACATCTTCACTGCTGCTGAGAAGAGAGGAGGGAGTTTCAACTGTGACAGTAAAAAAAAGACCAGTCAGAAGTCATCACTGAACCAGAAATGCCACATGCTGTCTGGTTACTTCATATCATGCAAGACCGGAATCAGCTCAGTCTTTACTACTGTGGTGGTGGAAGAGATAGTTGGAAAAGCTTAGTATTCGAAAACAGAATTATTATTGCTTTCTGAGCCCATGGTTCAAGCAGGGGAAAACCCAGCACATTAGATTCTTTTATCTATTTGGAAAAGTTAGCAGGAAGACTGTTAACTTTGGTGGTTTAACAAAAATATGACTCAATTATTTGTTAAAGACAAATAGTGCAGGCACTGCTAGTTATTTAACACTGTCATTAGAGCTTCCACCTGCAAAGCTCTACATATTTTTCTATTACATCTTTATTTACTAGTAATCATTAGTGTTATATTGGGACTTCTAACAAGACTAAGATTTCATTGCGGCAGATACAGCACAAAATGCATAACAAAATAGTCCTCACCACAAGTACAGTACACTCTGATTACACAAGAAAAACAAGAGTCAGGACAGGAAACAAGAAATACGTTTCGATACCTAAGAGTCTTTAACCATTCTTTAACCATTTAACACGTTTTCACACTGTTATTTTCAGTAAGAATTCCTCACCTTTCCTTCATTCCTTTCTCCCCAAAAGAAATACTAAATCAAGGTAGCTGAAATAACCTATTTTAAATTTCTTGCTTTGATGCATTAAACATAATTTCCTTCTCTCTGTGTTTTCATCATAACAAACAGCATCATTATAGTTGACATTTACCTTATTCCACAGTATTTCTGTCACAAATTAAGAAAGAACCATTAGATCCAATGACATGGCAAGGAAGAAGGCATCTAACTAACCTGATAAATTATTTGTGGTGATTTTTAAGATAATTCAACTTTGTCTGTACAGTACCTAAAATTAAAATAAACAACCTATTTTTCTCAGTTGGACCTGGCTTCCGCAAGTAGTTTTCACATAATATTTACCATACGTAACCATCCCAACAGGACTGGAAAGGCCACACAACTCTGAAGTGCTACTGTTTCAATGAAAGCCAGTCAGAAAGACTTCATTTTAAAGAGCCTCTTGAAAACATACAATTCTAATAAAACCCTACAGTAGATGGAAAAAGGGAAACACAAAGTAAAATTATCTCCCTATTATGACCTACTTTTCGTTGATGCCTACTTCATTTGCTTAGAATTACTAACAAGTGAATTTTGAAAATAAAAAAGCTGCATTTTCTATTTTGACTAGGTTAAACATTTTCTTCACATTAGTGAATTCATGCTGATAAATTAAAACAATTCCTATTAGCAAGACTGTAAAATGTGTTTTGGATGACTCCAGATATTGAATGTTCCTGCATCATCCCCATCACACACACACACAAATTCTACACTATTTATACTACAAGCTTTCCAACTGTTACTGTTCTCCATGTTCCTTAACCTCTTTTGACTTTTCCTCTTTAATGTTTACTTTTCTGATCTGTCTCTTTTTCATCAGCTTAAGTCACAAAAATAAGTGGATGGTCAGTATACATTTAGATGACCAGTGAAGTATAAGATAGTTCTGAGCTCTTACCCTTTTGGGTAAAACGCTGTGAACAATTTCACCAATGGGGACGATGACAAAGTGCCCCATGCTGTTGTCCTTTGCCTTTCATGTTTGTGGTCTATTCCAAAAAGGCAAGTAGTAACAACAGTTTAGCTCTTTTAAGTATTACTTGCACTGACTACTTTTTACATCCCCCCAAAACCACCCTCCCCCAAAAAAGTTACTCCATAAAGCCTCATTTTGATCTTCAGAAAAGAAGATATTGACAGTAACGTTGTCAAAGTGTAGTGAATGGCTCAATAGCATTTAATACTTCTATTGGTCATTTGGCTATAGAAAAAGGGGGAGGTGTTCAATAAACAGAATGTTTGCATATGTTACACCAGAACAACATAATTCAAATGCTTAGCAAGGTCTGAAAGAAAAAGCTGAGCACTCTAAAAAACCACTTTTCACCTTAAAAAAAAACCACCCCTCCACCTTCTAATTACTTTATTAGACAATTCTCCAAGTTAGTGTAACACTGCAAATGTGTATAAATTATTCTTGTGGATAAGCAGTTACATGTTTTATGACCCTCTTTACATGCACAAATCTGAATGGACTTCTACTGACACATGAGCTACGTATGTGAAAAGCTGTAAACCATTTAGCCTGAATATCTATGGCCTGATTGCATACTTCTTTTGGGTATCAAAAAGTTATTCAGGTTCAGTAAGTTCTGCTTCACTGAAGGTCTGCTGTAAATACTGTGTTTTTATTTCCTACTTTTACTCTTTTTCATGTATACAGATACGGTGACAAGTTTACACAAATACGTAGAGTTTTGGTCCTTTACTATACATTACTGCTCAAGTAATTGCAGGGAAGCATAGTGGAATTGCTTAAGGAGCAAAGGACAGCTGATTGTGGTATGCACATCAGACTGTGGCCCTTGACTTGTCCGAGTTAATTGATGAGCTGCAGTTCCAGATTTTAAACTGCCACTCTTGCAACATTAATTTCATACTGACACAGGAAACGGTGAGGGGGGAAAAATAATTGCATTAAATGATGTTTAAACCATTTTTGACAGGTGAATCTTGGCACAAAATGGACAGCAGGAAATCACCTCAGGGGGTTAAAACTCTGAATGTACCTAGAAACTTCTCTTAGCATCAAAGGCTTGGTTACTTGACTCTCTTTCAAATCAGTTAAAGTCTCAACTAGATCAAGGCTAAACACATCTGCTCAGCTCTCTGCTTTGGAGAGTTCTGGTGAAATCAGAGGCTTTTCCCATATACAAAAAGTTGAACACACAAATACAAGTTTGAGGGACTGGCGTTTAATGGCATACAATTTGTCTATCAGTTCTCCATAGCATTTTTTTACCACTGTTGTTAACAAAGTGAAGCATAAAAGAATCAATAACCAGTACGAACAGCCATGTCTCCTTTTTGGCTGTCAAAGTTAAATGGAAAAGGAAAAAATATATATGTAGTTTAGTAGATGACAGAGCATAAGCAACTTTAATAAACACATTGTCAGAGAGATTCTTCTACCCCCAACTTTGGGCAAAACTACCAGGCATACTACGAAGTAGAAGTCTGATTTCAATCTCACTACAAATAGAACGCAAGCAGCTGCTCATTTGTAAGAGAAAGCAATTTTGCAACAGGCTATCAAACTTGGACTTGAACTTAGATATAGTCATTAAAAGGGTTACACAGATGAAATCCAGCAGGCAAAACTGAATTTAAAAAAGTCAAGTAATGAATTAAGCACTTTAGACTAATTAGCTCTGTCTTCTATCAAGCTAGGTATAAAATGAGAATTATTTCAGTATAAAAATCAGATTTTTAATAGAATGAAGAACTGAATTTTGGATCTATTCAGAGGAGCAGAAATTAGGGAACTGCCTCCCCTATTTGCTAGAAAATCACCTTTAAAGAAAGAAAGAAAAAAAAAGTCTTTAGGGACTTACATAAAAGAATCCAGAGGAAGCAAAACTAGCTTCATATGTGGCAATATGGTATTTTTCCAACATTTTTGACTGAGGGGGGAAACACACCCCCAACACATCCTCTTCCTTCTGGATGACTTTTTGTTGTCCAGATCCATGTATAAAACACAGGGCTGTGGATAAGCACCAAAGCAGGAGGGGACTTTTATAAACACCAGGGGAAATAATACTAAACCAACTGATGGATGTGAATTTTGAATCCCAGTGTCAGTTTCCTGTGGTATACAAAGCAATACAAAGGAACTCATCCAAGAACGGTGTACGTTTGAATAGGTGATTGGAGTTTTGCCATCAATTTAATTTTTCTTAAAAAAAAAAAAAAACAAACAAAAAAAACCAAACCAAAACCAAAAAAGCCATAACACAAAACCTGCAAGTTGAAACAAAAACTTTGCATGATATATTGCTATCCAAAAAAAAACCCAACCAAACAAAAAACTCTAGAAGAAGCAGTATCATCACAGATTAAGCTCTATGGCAGCACAGTGGCTGGAACCTGAATCTCTGTACATCAGGCGAGTCCCTGAATTATTAGGCTGTAAATAAGGTCTGGCTGAATAGTGCTCAGAGCTCTCAGGTCATGGGGACCTGGCCAGAACAGAAACATTTGCCTTCCCTAGATAACCAAATCACTGACAGGACAGAGGCTCTTGTACACACCTAGGACTAGAGCCCGACACAGCGAGGATGAAAATGCAGTGCTAGGAGCTCAGAAGTACTCCTTGGTACAGCAATTTAAACAACACACCTGAGCTTCTCCTGACAGAGCTGTCCCACTTTCTATAAATAATGCTCTAGCTGAGTGAGATTGACTGTCTGCTTAGGCCATTCTCGCATATCATTTAATTTGGACCTTCTACTTATGCAGTGAACGGCCCTGTCTGTAGAAGTAGCAGTTATTCTGAGGTGTCTTCACCACCACCCCCTTTTTTTGTTGAGGATGCACTTGGTAAGATTTAAGATTAATTACAGAAAGGACACAGATTTAAAAACTTTGAAAACATCTGTGAAATAGATTGCTTGTATTACATACCTAATCCATGTATATTATAAATTGCTCCACAATATTTCTTTAAGATGTTACACCAAAGTTACCATAACAGAGTGAGCCAGTGGTACTGAACCTGTTTTGTGTTTTCAACTTTGGTTTTAAAAGTGCTGAGGGATATAAGGCAAAAGACAAAGATGTGCACCCATCTTTGTTTAAAAAATAAAAAAGAGGAAATGAAAGACTGTGAGATGAAAGCATTAAAGGCATATTCAGCTAGTCTTTATAAGAGTTTGCAGTAAAAGTCAGCACAAGTAGAAGAGCCCATCTCCAACTTGACGCATCCCCAGCAGGTCATAACCATTCAAAGGAAAGCCAGTGTATGACATACAGACCTGAACTCCAGCCTAACATCAAAGCTACTACCCTTTGTTTCAGCTCCTTTTAGTACATCTAGAGGAGGAACAAGAATTGCCAGGGAGACAGAGAAACAGGGCCAGTGTTTAGGAACAAGTAACACTCCCCATTGCTCTTGGCTGTTTGTACAATTTCCACTGTTGACAGAAGTCAGTCTGAAGAGTCTTTAGAGAGAAAAAGCTAAAGAATGGTACCATGGGCAGAGCTAATGCTGTGCTATAAAAAAGTTTAAAACTTAATAAAGGTTAAGTGTTAATGATAGACAATAACTGTCAAGCAACTTTTGGTGGTTTGATTTTTAACCAAAATAACTTTTTTACATATGCATCCTTATGCAACTGAACCTGCACACATGCATTTCCAAAACATGCATCTTAGCCTCAAATAAGGGGGAAGGAAACCCCTCCAAAACATTTCACCTGACTAGTGACATTTATGATATCACTTAGACTGTCACACAGGAGACCTTTAGCTCTCCAGTTTTCAGGGAAACACCCTGCTTCAACGATTTCTAATGGGCAGTTCTAGTCCACATCATCTCAGAGTTACTGACACATACAGTATGTGAAAACTATCTATGTCAAACAAGTTTCCGTGCTATTTTTAATAATGCCTGCTCAGCATAGTAAGCCATCTTTTTATCATAACAGTACAGAACAGACACCACAGTGATGTAAAAGGCAAGGTAAGTTACTTCATTGGATTTTGTCTGTGTGATTAGGAAACTTTAAAAATATACACATACGTTCAGATAATTTGCTTTCTAAGTATGTCATGTTTCATAATTTGATTGTGAAGCAGAGTTAAAAAGAAGGCAAAGAAGTGCCTACAGTTGATAGGCAAATATCCACATATATTTATCTCCAAATGAGTATTTACGTGCATTTTGAATTTAAACTTACATGTATACTGATACTGTACTTCTGAGAGTTGATCTAAGGTTTCTTTAAAAAGAAAACCTATTCCCAAAGTACAAAACCATTTCAGTTTAGAGTACTAGCACAGAGCCTCAGAAAACATCTGAAGTTAAGATAACTTTACCTACACTGTTTTCAGATACCATATATAAAAACAATTTGTTACTGGCTTTGAATTTACCTGGGGTAGTCCTGTTTACTCTGAGGTAGCTTTCTGTTCTTGCTAAAAGTTTCATTAATACTCCTTTTCTTTCTACGCTTGATGCCTTGAATATTTATATGACAAAATGTTATACTGTCTGGCTAGGGAACCGAACAAAGCCTATTTCCTTTATAGGGGAAAATCTGCAAGTTCCCTGAAAGACGCAATACTTTTGAGACTCCATCAAAACCTCCCAAACAAAACTTCTAAAAGTCAAATATGTGCTTATATAATTTTGAACTAAAGAAGCTACCAAAAAAGACAGAAGAGCAAAGCTACTGCCTGTTATATCAGCAGTAAAGTCCTCCCTCTCAACATTTCAATAGCTTCCATTTACTTTCAGTAAGGCATATAAATATTAGTTTTATTGCATATCTTACATCCCCCCTGAAATAATAAAGAAACAAAGTAAAGAAAAATCTCAGATAAAGCTGGAAGCATTAATATTTCACAAGTCAATAATAAATTTTTAAATTTTAAGTTTACATATATATATACACAAAAATATATATACATGTATAATATATATATATGCACACATATTTCAGCAACCAAACACATTTTCTTCAAAGTCTCGTTTGTTTTTACTGTACGAAACATGCCTTAATGTGATCTGCCATGCAAGGCAAGATTGAAAGTTTTGCTTTAAACATTCATGAATTCTTAGAAACATTAGGGTTTTTATTCAACCTGCAGACTTACACTATTCCTCTTCAGAGAATCAACCAAATATTTTCATTAATCAGCAACAGAATGATAGTAGTTAAAAATACAGAACTCTATCTCTGTATCCTGGAAAGGTGTATAGTTTATACTGAAAGGCAATGGGATACCCCTGAAGTATTTCATTTCTCTAAAAGAAACGTCTTATCTCAACTGTTCTTCCGTATCATGGAACTTAATGATCATGGTAATAATAAATGTACAACATGAATCAAACAACATTTAGAAAAAGTATGACTTCCTCTCCTGGTCTCTTTTTCTCAGCCCAAGAGTTTTCCTGGAGGCTTATCCTCTCATTAGACTAAAATTTGCTGAGTTCATCTTATACTTACTTCGGTGCTTATACTCATAATTTTGGCTCAAGTACAAATATACTCTGGTCAACAGCAAATGAGCATCAAGAACATAAATGAATCATAGGTCCACAAATCTTTGAGATCACTTTTAAGACAGACTTGGGAAAAGAGCAAGCTAATTTGATGAAAACAATCAAAGAGATTGTTACATATAAATTTATTTTTTCCTTGCAAATTTAATGACGATAGCTACAGAACGGTCATCCCTCATCATAAATAAAATCTGCTCAATGAGATCTAACAGGTTTATTTTTATATATTCTTTAGATTTGTTTTTTACATTTAGCAATGCTACTTTGATCACCAAGAATACTTATAAGTAGGTATGGGACCCTGACAATTATGAGGATCCATATTTTGCTCATGTAATACTCTGCTGACATTTTAACAACTTATCTAGATACATCAGACTGTTTCCACATCATTTGTTCACTTTCAGACATTCTTTCAGCTGATGTATTCATTTCACTCAAAGCTGTCAATTTGTGGTGTTCTGAGTACATAAAATTTCTTTAGTAATTGGATCATGTATTTTTACTTTCCATTTTTTAAACACATACTTTGAAATCTCACTCCTCACTTGGCATTCACTTAGTCTCAGAAAGGTGTACGTCTAAACTTTGTGCTTTCTCCAAATATTAATTCCATGCCTAATTGAAACTCCTCAAGATGCTACAGTCAGTCAACACTTTCAATAGTTTTTCCAGCAAAGGCATTTCCTCCTTAACTGCCTCATTCCTACAGTTTGGAAAATACCCGATTTTTTTTTTTTATTTTATTTTTAGACAGATCTACATAATCTAAAGTGCTAACACAGAGTCACTTATTGTAGGTTCATGATGTTCTCTGACAGAGCTGGGAGTTGTGAAACTCTTGCTGGGGAAGCAGAACAGAGTTTTGCTTTAAAAGACAGTACTTCTCTAAGACATCCCAAAGTTCCCTGAGCAGTTTTCGTTTCTGTACATCAGGCCCAAGCTCATCTTAATTTTTGTCCAAAATGTTTCTTTGCAGCGTCTCTCCTAAGTGTCCCACAGATGGTTCAGAAAGCCAAACAGCATTCACAAGAGGTCAAATAGCTTCACCAGCTTCTCTTACTACTTCCTCATTCCTCTCAGTTTCTTTTTTCTAATCCCCAGATTAGACCTCAGATATCCCATATTAGCCCTTCTGTGTAACAATATCAAGTTTTATAATTCTTCCCCACTATTCTTTTAGATAAAAAAGATGACTTTTCTTTGTCTTGTGTTTTTGTGTCTGTCTCTACACACACACTTAAACATTTCTTAAATGCTTTGAGAATTACATGAGAATACTGGGTTTGGCATATCTGAAGATATGATTTCTATTAGCCAGGACAAAATGTACTTATGGACTAAATGTGTGAAATGGAATTTCTACCTCCTGTTTTTTATATCACATAAAGGCTTTGAAGAGCCTATTTGAAAATGTATTACAAAAGTGTTTTGTGTTGGCCATTCTGAGATTAACTAGAGATTTCTGGAAACATCTGTTAAAACTACTTATTCTGAACTCAGATAACATAGGATCAACTCAATGAGCTCATGTGTATATCATGCAGTGTCATTGTTATTGCAGCATTGAGCTCACATCATAGATCTGGATTTCACTTGCACTGATGCTATACACTCAACAGGGGAAACAGCAGTATAAAACCTGATAAATTGGCACATTTTTAGCACACGTCATAAATAAGAACATAAACCAAAACTGGTTAGACTGGTTTCTAACCACTATCCTCTCTTAACTGCAGCCAAAAGCAAATGTCCACTTTGTCTAAATAGTGCAAATAGTAGAAAATACAAGAAATGAGGCAACCAATATTTTCACAAGATTGTCTCTGAACTTCCAAAAATCTAAGGTCCAGAGATTTCCTATACCTTTCCTTACTCTCCTTGTACAACTATTCAGTTAAAAAATAAAGTTTGAAATAAAGCATGGGTTTAGCAGTTTTTCCAACTTTTATGCAGTAAATTCGTCTAGTCTTCGTAATTTGTGCTCCATTATGTAAAGTAAGAGTAATTTTTAAATAATTTTCTATAGAAATATTTGCTTAGTCAAAATTTACTATCAGTAAATTTTACAGCTCTCACTCCTTTGACCAGGCACTAACAGTCATAAACTCCACCAATTTCTCTAGTTTACCTCTCCATCTACAGTCAATTTTTTGTCATCTAGTGTCAGAGAAAGATTAAGCACTTTTAATTGTGCAGCATGTCACATTTTGGACTGTCATCACACCAGGGTAGGACTCTGAACTATACGCTCTCTTCTCACATATACCTGAAAGCTGAGAACTCTTCTAATCAGCTACACTTTTCTCTACTTTTTACTTCCACCCATCACATGACAAAAATGTCAAACAAAGTGCACTTTAGAAGTTAAGGAATAAATACATGCAAATTCTACACATTTTCCTTTATGAAAATGTCAGTCTTCAAATTACTTTTTCTCTGAAATATGAAGTTTTTCTTCTTCCCCACACAGTGTGTATATATGCATACACTGTTGAACTTTAAGTGTGAACAGCGACCATTACCAGCAGTTCAAGATTGTCCTGGTTTTAGCTGGGATAGTTAATTTTCTTCCTAGCAGCTGGTACAGTGCTATGTTTTGAGTTCAGTATGAGAAGAATGTTGATAACACTGATGTTTTCAGTTGTTGCTAAGTAGTGTTTAGTCTAAAATCAAGGTCTTTTTCAGCTTCTCAAGCCCAGCCAGCGAGAAAGCTAGGGGGGCACAAGAGGTTGGCCCAGGACACAGCCAGGGCAGCTGACCCAAACTGGCCAACGGGGTATTCCGTACCATGGGACGTCACATAAACTGGGGAGAGTGGGGGCGGGAGTTATTGCCACACAGAGCTGGGTGTCGATCGGTGTGGTGGTGAGCAATTGCACTGTGCATCATTTGTACATTCTAATCCTTTTATTATTACTGCTGTCATTTTATTAGTTATCATTATTAGTTTCTTCTTTCCTGTTCTGTTAAACCATTCTTATCTTAACCCACGAATTTTACTTCTTTTCCCGATTTTCTCCCCCATCCCACTGGGGGCGGGAGGAGTGGGTGAGCGGCTGCGCGGTGCTTAGTTGCTGGCTGGGGTTAAACCACGACAAAGATATATATCACTTTTCAAGGGATCACTACCCATGGTTGATGGTTTTGGAAATAGCACTTACATTCTTTATCAACTAGTACAGATTCAAACTAAGTTAGAACGTGACCAAGATATTTTCAAGGTATTTTCAGCACCCTGTGTTTATTTTACATTAAAAACAAACAAAAGAAATCCCCAACCAAAACCACTGTTCCTATGAAACTGTAAGACTTTCCAGGGAAAAAGAGAGAAAGAAGCAGACACTGAAAACAGATTCATAAAAATGGAAAAAAAATAAGTGCTCCAAAGAACTTGCTTCAGTTTGGCTACTTTAGATCAGGGTATATAGGAACAGCTCACTGAAGGGTAGCCTCTACCACAGTGATTAACTGCATAACCAACTTAAGGCAATACAGATGCAGTCAGTTCTGCAACTCACATTAAAGCAGTAAGGCTTGCATTTATAAACAGGTGCATCTTAGTACCTTGAATCTCAGGTCTCTAGTATATTTACTTTGTAACACAAAGTAGTATTTCAGCCTGGTACTTTGCTCTATCCAAATAGATGACAACATGATCCATGTTCATGAGAGCCATGAACAGTTAGATCCGCTGATGCTGTATTAAATTACTTTATTAATGCTTCAATCAGAGCATCTAGTAAGGCTTTGCTCTAATCACTAGGACATAGAAATTGTAGAAAATGTTGTTTTGTTTGTTTAAATTATTCTTGGTTTTACTTCCTATGGCGGGAACATCAATTTACATGGAAATTAGAAAATTTCAGATCTCACCAATTCATTTGTCACATATCTTCCAGGAATATCATCAGAGCCTGATCTTATGCATGGTTCCTGAGAAAATGCCTTTGTGGAAACACCACTGAGAATTCCACAGGCAGGGTTTTTCCACTGACTTATCTATAAGAACATTAGCACCGTGAGCTCCCTGGGATCAGATGCTCCTTTCTATCAGCTTCTTCTCATAGAACACATTAACCTAAGTAAAAGAGGGACTGCAGACACACAGGTACATCTGCGAAACCCCCTCTGACTTCAGCTCATTCACTCAGTTACACATGTACGTACCTATTAGTCTTAAATGGGTTTGGATCAGGAGCCCAGGGGAATAATCCAAAGGGATTCGAGATGTGTAGGAAGAGTTAGGGGAAGAGACAGGCCTGCGGGCTTTCTCTGACTACAGACAATACATGTAAAGGAAAGAAGTCAGTTCAACTGTTAAATCTAAGCTATGCTTATAGGGCTGCAAGACAGATTTTATGTTACAAATAAGTATACGTTAAACAGAGAGAATAAACAAAACAAGTGAGGTATAATGAACACAGAATTGTACAAAACAAGTATACAAAGGGTCCATGTTTTACCTGGAGTGACAATTTAAAAAGACATACTTCTGATATCTTTCTCATCTCCTAGAGAGAGACCTCACTCTATAAATATAACATTAAAATGCCTGTAGGATTTTATTTACAGTAAGCTGAAGACTTATGCAAGTTCATCCAGCAGTTACATCTTTCAACAGTAAAATGATAGGTCACCAAGTCCAAAGACTTTTATTTATTTTCCTGGTTTGTGAAGAGATATTTGAAGATTCTTTTGCTCTGTTGTGGTGGGTTGACCCTGGCTGGATGCCAGGTGCCCACCAAGGCCATTCTATCACTCCCCCCTCCTCAGCTGGACAGGGGAGAGAAAATATAACAAGGGCCTTATGGGTCAAGATAAGGACTGGAGAGATCACTCACTAATTACAGTCACGGGCAAAACAGACTCATCTTTGGAAAATGAACTTGATTTATTACAAATCAACCGGAGTAGGGTAATGAGAATTAAAAACAAATCTCAGAACACCTTCCCTCCACCCCTCCCTTCTTCCCAGGCACAACTTC
>JAOBAS010000007.1:4014346-4025810 GCA_025311575.1 Elanoides forficatus | reverse complement strand
GGTCCAACTTAGAGCCGGCTGGTATTGGCTCTGTCGAACACAGGGGAAGCTTCCAGCAGCTTCTTACAGAAGCCACCTCTGTAACCCCCCTGCTACCAAAACCTTGCCACACAAAGCCAATACATCTGTTCATTTCAGTAACAGATTCTGCTTAATATCATCTTAGTGGGAAACCAGTATTCAAAGAGTAGAATACTACTAGTATTTTCATATACATTGTTCTGTATCGGCAACAGATATAAGGATTTTCCTGGAATTTGTACTCCTAAATCAGTGGGACATTAAAAAATTCCTCTAAAGAACTCTTGCAGGTGAATTATATGCCTCAAATTTTTTAAAAAAAAAAAAAAAAAAAAAGGTGGTCAAACAACAGACTATCAACTCATCACTTTATTCCAAAGCTGAGAGTCTTACCATAAGGCATGCACCATTTATCAATATTGAATTTCAAAACCTCAGGAAAGCACATGACTTCAATTTCTTGGTGGGTCTCAGGATTGATTTTATGTCAATCTTACAAAATCTGCTAGTAATCCTGTGCAGCAAATCCCTTCTTGGCATTACTCTATTTTTCCTCAGCTGTACAGAAAACCCCAAGAACAGAGCTACATCAAGAGAGACATCATCTGACAGGTAGGGTAGACCTTGGGAAAAGGGCACCTCAGTGTTTCTGAATCAACAGAAAAGATTCAGGGCCTTTTATTCCTTGTGTACATACCTCAGAAAAACATCGTGGCCCAGAAAATTTTTAAGCAGATACTGCTTTCAGCATTTCTTGTTTGATTATTTGCATTTGAGGCATTCAGCTGAGGAGTCAAAGCCAGAGACAAAAACCTATGCCTCAATAAATGCATAAGAATTAGTACAAAATAGGATCCCTGCAGTTCAAGCAATAGCTTTTGTCCTGCTGCTGAAAAGGGCATCTCTAGGGTGGTCCGCCTTTTGTTGTGTTGTGCAATACAAATATCCAAAGGTGGCACTTGCCAGAGGATTCTCATCATTTTGATGGTAACATTCAATAGCACCACAGGAAAAGCACCCATTAAATTCAAAAGCTGTAGCACCCAACTGATGACTGCATAGCCATCCAAGGAGTAGGATGGATCCTACTTGATATTCACCACTTTGTAACTCATGACAAATTGGAATATTTTACTTTTCAGCCACATACATAAAACATTGAATGGAGGAGGCTGAATATCCCCTTTTTCCTCTGATAACCACCTAAAGGAGAGGAAGAAATGCAACCATATTAGGCTTAAGGAACATAAACAAGTACATGGACATGCAAGTAGAGGCCAGTACAGTATCTTGAAAGGAATCTGTACAGCAACAGCCCTTCACCTTTCAACTGCCCTCTCTTTCACAGGATGTGCACTGGGTTATCACAGTAATCTCATTCCTGTATGATTTGGAAGCCTCCCTCAAAATTTTTACACCTTGTTAGCAACAGTAAGTCAGGGGTTTTTTTTGCAAGTCATCAGTGCTGAAAGAATTGGGGGAATAACTTTTGCAGCCCTCAATGCCCTAAGCATGAAGGAGGCTGCTTAGTTTCATAGATAAAAATTTTGAGGAGTCTATGAAACATATACTCAGGTTGGGTACTTCTATGCACGTAAATTTACCACCTCATGGGATTATTTGCACACCCAATTTTTCCTTTGGAAGCTGACAAACAACAAAGCATGGGGGCTCTGAGCAACCTGATCTAGTCAAAAATGTTCCTGCTTGTTGCAGGGGGGTTGGACTAGATGATCTTTAAAAGGACCCTTCCAACCCAAACTATTCTATGAAAGCAGCCATCATAGGCTTTGGCATCATATGCCAGGAAAGCGTAGCTCCAAAACTTTGTGCCCATAAACAATTGAATAAAGTCCTGTTGTGTCCCCTTTAAACTCCCATTCTCGTTCAGTTTTCCCTCCTATCTCTTCTTCATCCTAAGGAGCATCCAGTAATAACTCTGTAGCAAAAATATAGTTCGGGATATGCAGCTTGGTCTCCTGCATATATTTCACATCATAGATAATATAGTCCTGCCCTTCTGGATTTTAGACCACAGGTATGAACCACTGGTGCTGGTTTACATTACAGTTGTGTTCATAACACATCTGCACTTCCAGCTTTCACATTCATGATGTTTTTCTACATAGGGACTAGACTTTTCACAGATTATCACAGTCAAACAATCAATTTCTTTAACAGCTAGGGTCTTGTGCCTCTGTTAAGCACTCCCCAGACCTGCACAGTAGCCTACTGCTGGGGCACCTTATCCTTGTCCCCAAGTTAACTGCACAGCCATGAGACAAGCAGAGCTAGCAAATGCCTTCCTGACATCCTTAACACCATAATAATGTTAATCATGTAAAAGGAGGAAACAGTGCCTGGAATATTTAAGACTGTCCTTGGGCTTAAAAGGCTGTACTTACACTGTTGCTTGTTTTATCTCTTTGCAGTGACTAATCAGAATCTTTTAGGTTGGAAAGGACCTCTAGAGGTTATCTGCTCCAACCTGCCTCTTGAAACTAGGCCAATGGCTTATTATTTCTCTATATTTTAAGTGTTACTTAGGCTTTAAGCGAGTGAACAGTAAAAGGCAGTCTCAGAGACCTCCCTTTTCTTAAGAAAAACATCCCTCATTTTATCAGTATTCATAGATTAAATATTCTACTGAACTGGAACAACAGACCATAGAAACATAGCATTTCTATTTCATAGAAGTACACATTTCTCTTTAATCCATTGAGATTAAAAACAATCTTTATGTCCTGCTTTACATATTGAGAATGGATACAGGCCAATGTGAAAGTAAGGTGATCTCTACACAGAAGAAAGGTGGCCTCTGCTTGTAACCATCCCCATGTGGAATAGGGATTCCATTTTTAGTGTGCAGTCCAATATATTCTCATCTCATTCTCCCTCTATTTCTTCTGTCATTTAAAGAGAAGAAACAAAGACCTGCTTCATCTTATGCTTCTTGACATAGCGGAATATCTGGATTCATCTTCACTGTGTTGGAAAATGCAGTCTTGTGTCTGACACATGATAGTGTCTTAAACAGCTCTATTCGTGTCTGCTCAGACTATGATGATGGCCCAATTAATTAGAAGTTTCATCCTCAGCTGATGGGGCTGAATGACCCATCACTTAAAGTTAGACATGTCTCTGCAGTTTGATAAATTTTCTTAGCAAGTCTCCCCATGGCTCATTCTTTTTGTAAATGGAGAGGAAGTTACCACTGATACTTTAGGTTAATATGGTTCATTACCCTAGGCAACTGTGGAAAGAATTTTAATAGGTTTAGTATTAAAAGGTTTTTTTAAAAAGTTATCATTTTATTAGAAAACAATATTTATCAACACCTTATATCTCAAGTTTCCTGTTCACTGCCCTATTAATTGGAGGAATGGCACAGTTTATTCAGGCAGATAGAGTACTGCTTATCCTTTGGCAGATTTGAGCCCTTTGGCTTGCACATACAAGTAAACGAGAATCTTCTTTTTGACCACAGTAGGCTTCAGTTCAAACACTTTATTTTAAAGGCATTTCACACAAAGAATTGACATAATTTAAAAGACACAACTAGGTACCCACTCAACAGTACACCATGTTACATAATGCCTTCCACTATTTTAAAAACAACAACAAAATAATCAAGAAATACACACCACACACACAAATACCCAGACAGAAAAAGGAGGAGGACAAAACACACCACACAAATTTCTTCCATCACTGGTGACTCTGGTATTCTACATTTGCTCTACAGTGAGCAAAGCTAAGAGCTGCTTTCTGCAGGACTTCTCTAGAGGGAATTTCTCACAAGGGAATTAAACAAAAATGAAGTCACAATGCCACGGGGTTTTGTTGGTCATCATGGAGCAAAGATTACTTCACAGACTTACATAATAGAATAAATAGTCTTTTGAGAAAAAGACTGTCTGCTGACATAAAAGACTGGCTGACATAACTGCATAATTAGGATTTCATTGGAATGAGGGGAAAAAAAAACACATCTAAACTACCAGAATCTGCTACCAAGTAGAGATTTCCCCCCCTCTTTGTATAGTCAAATAATTTTATAAGTGAAGCTCTTGCCTTAAGGATGATACCAAGGTAACTCTTCAAATGAGCTTGCAAACAAGTAACGGTCAAAGCAAAATGACTTCAAAAGGTCAAGAACCACCCTGTCTCCCATCAATGTAAATGCTAATGGCTTAAAATGAAGAAAGCCTAAGCTAATGTGGACTCCTTGGAATATACCTGTCTATGTAAAGAACATTGAATAAGTTCTCCTCTAAAGTACAAATGGGAGGGGACAGCAACCCCCATATCATACAGGGAAATTTGTTACTCTTGCATTTTGTGGCCAGGTTGCTGGCAGATGCCATCAGTTTAATTGTTTCACAAACAAAATTATTCTCAATGATTTTTCTCGTTCAGTATGGTTAAAGTAGTAGGAAATGGAAGCGAGTGATTGTTGAGTACACTGGCCTACTACTTGAACAAACAATACCTCTGTGTTTATTTCAATGTCACAGAGCACTGAGATAGATATTAAACTCTGAACATAAAACTGAAATATTATTCAGGTTTTCAAGAAAATTCTGTATATCAAAGGCCAGCATTTTTTAACTGCTGCAGCCTCACTAATGAAATAGTTCTACCTGCCAAATCAGGACCTGCATTTCCATCTAGACCATCTTCAAGTTTCTGAATACCTGTCTGCTACAGAAATTGCACTACATATTTCTTCTATAGCATTTGCTTCCCTTGGGGGATTTTTTCCAGACCACATTACTTAGAATTAGGATTGCCAGTGTCAGACACACTCAAATCCATTGCATTTTAAGGCTGCAACATGTTGAGTTCAGTGAGATTTGTGGCTGCTCAACTATTTGTGGAATCAGGTCTTTAAACACAAGGGTCACATCTACTCCTCATAATACAATAATTATATTATGTATTAATATTATCATTTCATGCAACACACTAGTAAATTAGTTTATGTAGGTTACATTTATTAAATTATGTTCCATATTAAGTTACTTTATCTACTGTATTTTTCAGTGCTTCCTTTGAGAAATTATATTTTTCTGTACACTTGCAAGGGGAGAAATCTTATGTTTTACTTTTGTTCTCTATCAGCAATAGTAATAATACTTAAGTTACATGATTAAGTATCCTCTACAGTATTTCAGCTATTATTTTCATTCTTTTCTGCTTTAAGTGTTTCCTTGTAATTCTCCAGTAGGCCTTTATAGATAGACGAATACAGTAGGCTATCTACTGGCTAGAGTATATATTCCAATTTCGTCAGTAAAGCTAGCTTAACTGCAGATTCAGGTATCATGTCAGAATGTTCTCTCTTTTATTTTACATTGCTATAATTAACTTTTGGCTTGTTGAACTGCAATTGCTTGTTGGGCTTTTTATACTATAAACAATATGAAGATACTCTTACCATAAACTGTAGTTAATCACATGAGAAGATGAGTATCTATGTTAGAAATAGTTGTATGGTACTATAAAAGTAATTTGAAAAATCATACACATCCTGATATGCAATAGGCAAAGGTAACACCAAGCATGGAATATTAACTCAATCATTTCCTGCCATCTAGATATTTTCCTTAATCATATAATTTTTAACTTAAGGTTACAGCATAAAATTAGCATCATTTGTGTTTTAGAAACAAGATTGTTGGCACATTCCAATTAAATTTATAATCACTGCAGCATTCACTTGACAGATTATAAACTACTGCTCATTATAAGTTACCTTGTTTCAGAGCTATAATTGCCGGAAAAGTGTTGAAGTATCTTCTTTTGGTTTGAAGAGGAGCAGTAATATTTCATTAGTTTCCTTGTATTCGAAAGCGACTTTGCTTTAAAGAGCTGATCAAAAGTTATCTACCCAAAGTGAAACTATTCAGAAAGTTTTCAGTTCTGATTAGAAGAAATTGAAACCAAACCTTAATTATACTGATTGCCACAGCTCTCACCAGCTCACTTTTTGGTAAAGATAACTGGAAGGCATTTTGATTGCTCACATACCTTCTATATTCTGTAACATAGAGAGACAGCTAACCTACTGCTACACAATCCTGTGCGGAACATCAACTGCCAAGTTTCTCAAAGGCAGAGGTTTTTATTTTTATATGTATGTAAATACTATTTTTTAAGCTTTGTAAGAAAAACAAAAAAAGCAAAGAAGGAAAACATGTTCAAAGTAACTGGGAGGGATCACCCCGAAATAGGGTCTTCAAGTTTTTTTAAATGATGATTACCTGGGACTCACAGGCCATTAAGAATCTTGTTCAGCTACTGATTAGAAAGAACCAGGTTGTTACTCTCCAACTAAATATATCATGATAATTCTACATGTTACAGTCTGCAACTTTGAAATGGAAATGAAACTTTGAAATGTATTTCTAAGACAAAGGCTGCAATGAGTTATCCCTTTTTAACTTGACTAATTAGCTTCACTTCCCCCGAGATCCTCTTTAGTAGTTTCTTTTAACTTCAATGTCACCGTTTCATGATGACACCACCGATCCACATACAAACCCATTATCACAAGTAGGCTCTTGTTTCAATCATTAGTACAGAGAGTGAATAAACAAAAAACAGGAGTATTAGCTTAACAGGTATAATGAGTGAGAAGAGTCTTAAAAAATAAGAATTCTATCTGCCAGCAGAGATCAATCCTAAAACTTTTTAACATTAGGACTTGGAATATAAATATCTTATCTTTTACTTTCTGTTACCTGAGAACAACATTATAAATATATGAATATATGTATGTATTACATATTGCACTGAAAGGGATGAAATAATTCACTTTTGCACTTTGGCTAGAGCAGTACTGTATGTTGTCTTAAACTGGCAACATCTTTTTTTTTTTCTATTATTACCTTACCAATTGGTCCATAGTTTCTTTCATACACATTCATTGTGTTCACTTATCTATGCATATATTTTCTACAAATTATATCTATATATTTAGGGCTTTCCCTCTCAAAATGTATATTGATGAGAGCAAGTGTCTTAAAGGTTCAGAAACTAACATATACTTTTGTAACCACTTAACCAATTAATTGTTGCTATGAATTTTTCTTCTATTTGGTAAAATTATCATATTTTTCTACACCTAAATAGACTATGAACAGACCACAGTATACAGTAATTTGTTATTTCCAAATACACAAACAAAAAAATTCCACAAAAATAACAATTCCATCCAATTAATCAGTAAGAACTGGTAATTTATTCACTTGTTCTTTTACTCTCCAACTATTTGGGATCTATTATTAAGCCACTGGATGTGTCATTTCAATCATACAGTATTTGTGTATTTTGAGAGGCTGACCTAACTTCACACAAGGGCCTGGGGGTACTGTTTTAAAGCAAACTGCCGTATGGACAGAGAAAAATTAGAATGCCTCAGTTTCTCTAACTCCATGTGTACCCAAGAGAGACAGAGCAGAAATAATTTCTTCTCATCCATGGAAAGACCTGTCTACCTCCTGCTGTGAGCAGGAATTGAAGTCAGATTTTCTTCTACTTTCCATTCTCCCCTCAACCTATTTACTCTCAGTCAGGAAGCCTGACAATTAGAAGAAGCTTTCTACAATTTGGCTGGAGTCAGAGGTGGCTGGGATAAGCCAAGTACCTACTCCTTCAAACTCTAACTCTGAACAGGAGCAGAGGTAGTCTGGCCTTAAACATTAAAAGGTGTTCTACCCACAGCCTCAATTTTCACATTTTAGGAACAATCTCCCTGGAAAAATACTATCCTTACCAAAAGGAGTAAAAAGCAAGTGGCCATAATGCATGGACAGAAAGCAAAATATCTGGAAGCCATTCAAACATCCAAAAATAAGTTTTTTTTTTCCTTTGCCATTTCTCACGTTGCAGCTAAAACTTCAGTTCAGTGCTGGTCTTTCAGCTGAAGGCCCGATCCAAATTTTTAATCATCCACTAAGACTATTTAGCTATACTAGAGTTTGTATTGGTCACTAGTGACTTAAAATACTGAATCAGGATTATCA
This sequence comes from Elanoides forficatus, assembly GCA_025311575.1. Lineage (NCBI taxonomy): Eukaryota > Metazoa > Chordata > Aves > Accipitriformes > Accipitridae > Elanoides > Elanoides forficatus. Next base: position 4,017,759 of record JAOBAS010000007.1, on the reverse strand, counting down.
TGCCCAGTGGCGGACTCAAGCAGGGTGAAGCTCTAAATCAGATACAGGGTTTCTGAGGTTTGAGAGGAATTCACAACTCCTGTACAACACCAAGGAAGAGGAGCATTTGCGTTTTCAGAATGAAACTGGCTGCCTTTTTGTAAGTTAGGCATGATCCAAATTAAAAAAAAAAAAAAAAAAAAAAAAAAGAGCATTAAGTAGTTGTAACAAAGCAAAATGAGGAAGTGACTTGTAATACAAAAGCTAAAACCTAACTGCAGCTTATGACTCAAAATGAACCATGTTGCTATTGTGTTATCAGTATCTTCAGTTCCAGTTTTTCTCATCCTGCTCAGGCTTCCCGTCGGTCCATTCAACCTGTCACCTCTGAACACTGCCTCCTCCTCTGTGCTGGTTCAAGAGTTTGCACAGCTCAAGTCTGAGGTGGGCTCCCATCTTCAAGTGGGGACCTGCTACTCCTTAAATAAGTAACCCCAAGAAGTCCCACTGACATAAAAATGGTCTCCAGGAAATTGGGCAACAGGAGAAATAACAGAGGACTAGCAAAAGGAAGATGTGCTTATCAATGATTGAAACGTGGAAATAGCTCTTTATGTTTTAGCAAGAGTAATCAGGCATATAGTAAGGAAGACAGTATGTGAACACGTGGGAGTAAATGTGTGAAACCCAATAAACAGCATGGGTTTATTGAAAACCTAGTAGGTCATGCCAAAAGAATCTAATAGTTGGCTTGCACATATGTTTGTTTCCCATTTTACTGTAAAACAGGAGTAGTAGATACTGAAAACTGAGTTGGGTTTGGATTGGACCATGAGAGCATTGCAGGGTAATATAGTACACCATATCATAGTGACATTACCTTATGGCACACACAGTGGAATTCAAGTGTAATACAATGTAGCATGCTCTAGCCATTGTGTAGCACTGCATATGTTTCAGTGAGCAATACACACTTAAAAAACCCAGCAAACCAACAAATAAATGTTATTTTGGCAAAGATTAAAAATGCCCTAACGAAATCCACACTTACTGCATCTACTACCTTCTCTTATCTGCACAATCAACTAACTACTGAATTTAAAACACAGAAGTTTGTTTGGCATGGCTCAGTAGAAGTGTCATAAACTCATGTTGTTTATCATTTAGACAATTTTTCATTCTGAATTTTCACATGCTGCCATGTACAGAAATGGCGTTAGTCACCAGGAAAGTATAATTGCTCACCCAGCATACAGCCCATTTACTTTGAAATGTAGTGATAAAGAATAGTGCATCCAAATGAAACCGCAGAACTTGTAAGTGGTTAGACTCTAAAGAAGGTATCCGAAATCTTCCATGATTAGAGCATTTTGATGAAAAATTCTTGATTCTTTCTATTTTTAGAAGTGGTGAATACCTCAAGATTACCTCCCAGTAGAAAGTCAGTATCAGAAAGCTGCACGTTATTTGGAGAATTTTATCCCACAGCACATGGTCAGAAAAATGCATCTTTAGCAGCAGATTTGTATTTAAAAAAAAAAAAAAAAGTGCTAAGACAAGCATTAAACAGAACTACTCTGCTTTGCTTTGTTTTATCAAACAAAGTATAGGAACTCAGATTTGCCCAGGAGTGTAGAGTCTATTGTCTTCTGAAAATACTGAAATGATTCACAGAACTACACCTAATTAGTCTGAGACGAATAAAAACACTTAAATACAACTATAATGCTACTGTAGTGAAGTGTTAGTGTAGTGTTACAGGAACAAAATTATCTATTTTTGGAATTATAAAGCAATTATGTATACAAAGAAACTATTGGAGCTTTTGCTTCAAGTATTTACCAATTGTATTGCATAGTCACCTACACATCTCCTACATGGTCTCCAACAATATATTGGATATTGTTTGTGCTTTCTGGAGAAGGCTGAAAAGCATACAAAAATATTTTTCAAGATTGCCACCAAGTACAGTTTAATAAGTATATACTACAGCTACAAAAGTACATTTTTAAAGCAAAAACATCAATCCAAGAATAATCAAGCACTGTAAGTTATATGTATCAAACTGGTTTAAACTTCATGAGAAAAAAAGTGAAAGCACATGCCATGTTAGCATGAGGAAAATCTAGGAGAGTCCCACTGATGTAAGATATTTTAGGGTATTTTTCATGTTCAAAGGCATGTTGCATATAGTATACTTATGAACATATAGGTATCCCTCTCATGTCAACTGTTTTAAAAGAAGCACTCCGAGTAGCATGGAAGAGAGAACCCAGATGAGATTTACCAATCCCATTAAAACGTATGCTAAACATCCTATTAATTAACATGTACTTTAACTTCCAAGTATAGGCCCCCAACACTGGTGAGTTTCATACATACTATAGACTTCTCCTGCACCAAATTTTCTTCAGAACTGGAGTGTTTGATTATGTCAGAGAAAGCATATACTGTAATAAAATACATATTGTGATTCAGCTGGAACATTCCATCCTGCTATGACAACCATCAGTTCCTAATTTAACACCAAGTTTGCAGTTGCATCAAACCTAATAGGTAGCAGCATTTTGTTCTGTCCAGGAAACCAGAAAGCAAATTCAACAAAGACGAAATGTCAAAGCTGATGGAGCAAACTGAACGTCTAAGAACAAATATGGGGCAGAACTGTGGAAAAAAAAAATGTCATCTTTACCAGAATATTTCAAGTTAACAGCCTATTTTTAAGTAAATAAAAATAGGCAAAGACTGCTAAAAATATTTCGTGTTGCAATGTTACCCAAGTGAGTAAATACACCTCTTATTTAATGTTAACCTGAAACATGAGGGGGTATGGAGCTAAGCATTCAGTGCTTTTGCTTTACATATAATACAATAAAACTAGTGCAGAACAAAAAGCAATGATATGCTCTCTGCCTAGAATATGACCAATAAACAAAACCCTCAAAATTCAGTCACTTAAGAGACAAAAGCTTCACACAGTAGAACAATATTTTCTATTTATCTGTTTTCAATAATTCCTGAAACCAGAGAAAAGAGGCACTTTTTTTGTGTCCTGCAGATTAATTCCTTGTACCAAGAAGAGAACTGTAGAACCATCTCCACCAGAGAGCATGTGGTCAGGCTCCCCGGCCTTCAAATGAAGGAGGCAGCAGCCTCAGTTCTTTACCGACTCTGCTATTGATGCAAAGGCTTTGCAAGCAAAACAGCCTCTGGAAGAGGGAAATTCAATACTGTTTAAGGGTCTGTAAATTCCTAGCAAATTCTGCTTGTTGTTCAGTGCTTACTCAGTGCAGATTCAGGATTACTAGTGCGGTTTACATGTGGTCTGAAACAGCACCCTTCAGATAGAAATTGGATGAAAGTTAGAAAAGTAAAAAAACTAACCAAACAACCCCTCCCAAAACACACATACAACACCAAACATCAGCCCCCCC
>JAOBAS010000007.1:3988899-3999256 GCA_025311575.1 Elanoides forficatus | reverse complement strand
CCCCCCCCCTTTTTTTTTTTTACCGTGTGTTAAGCATCTTCAAAAATAAAGGGAAAATACATTAACAAATTGACACCTGCTTTACCCAGATTTTCAGTTTTGTGGTAGTCATGGTGCAGGTATTGTACTTATGCAAGTTAGTCATATTTTGATGTAGGAAATTTACCAGCTTAGGCAAAAATGTCATCTTACATTCACATCTGTTATCTCATCCTCACCCACCCATGATTCTTCTGCTCAAGATGCATCTATATATCTTGCTTCAGAATGACAACTTAAAACTATGCAGCGTAAAAAACCCAACCACCAAACAAGTGGTTCCTAATCACTTGGGCAACTCTGAAAGCTTACCAGATGTATCGTCTTGCTTCTGATAGTCATTGTTCCCTCCCATTTACCTCTGTACAGCAACAGAATCCTTAACATAATACTGAATAAAAATAAAGTAGTAATTATTTGGGGGGCCTCGGTTAAGGAACTTAAAACAGAAGGGAAGGGAAACTGTTATTCTAACTACTCAGGAGGATACCATTACGATGGCAGCCCTCTGTCCTAGGGTTAATTGATACCGGTATGTCCAGTATAAATAAAAGCACTTCAAATCAGCCTACCAGCACCTCTCACTTGTTTTCTGTTTAATAGATCACCCGTCCTAAAAGGTATTTCTAAGCATCCTAAGTCACACTCTTACCCATATTGATCTGTCTTCTTCATATTACTCAGAATATAGTGTATAGGAAAAACTATGTGCTGTCTGTAAAGCAGAAATAAGTACTGGAAGTCTGAGGGGACTTTGCTGTTTTTGATAATACCATGTTTTTGCACATCCAAAGAACAATGAAGCTGCTGAAGGGTCTAGACAGCAAGTCCTACAAGGAACAGCTACAGGAACTGGGGTTGTTTAGCCTGGAGAAAAGGAGACTGAGGAGAGACCTTATCACTCTCTACAACTACCTGAAAGGAGGTTGTAGCCGGTCTCTTCTCCCAAGTAAGAAGCGACAGAACAAGAGGAAACAGCCTCAAGTTGTGCCAGGGAAGGTTTAGGTTGGATATTAGGAAAAAAATTCTTCACCAAAAGGGTTATCAGGTGTTGGAATAGGCTGCTCAGGGAAGTGGTGGAGTCGCCATCCCTGGAGGTATTTGAAAGACATGTAGATGTGATATTTAGGGACATGGTTTAGCAGTAGACTTGGCAGTGTAGGTTAACAATTGGACTTGATGATCTTAAAGGTCTTTTCCAACCTGAATGATTCTATGATTCCGTGTTTCCTCTTTTTTTTATCTGGTCACATGCAAGTAAGAAGTCCTTTTGTTTATTTCTCTCTTGAGATCTTGAGCTTTAATCCATCTGAAGTTCAGTCTTCAGCTTCCATTTTGGAAAAGTAAAGGATTTCACTATATGCTGGTACTGTACAGCCCCCAGTAATAAAATATCTTTCTGGAAAGCATTTTAAACATTCTGCTAAATAGTAGAACTTATAGAAAAAAAAAATGTTGACCTGAATATGATAGCATCTGTCATCTTGAAGCAGCAGCCACAGAATTTTCTAGTAGTGGGATGTGCATCCAGAAAAATAGTACAATAGGATAGAGTGAAAAGTACAGATCACACAAATTATTGAAGGTTAAACATTATCTTTAAGAGAGCAAGATTAAGTGCTGCATAGCCAATTTTCTCTATTTCATCTACTTTTGCTCTGATCTGTTTAACTTTATGAATTTTTCAATAAAGATGTGAAGAATTCTTATTTTAAAATTTACTTCTATATAGCTAGATTAAATAGTATTGACTGAGTTTCTTTAAAATTTGGGTTTGTTTCAGTCAAAAATTCAGAGACTAAAAAAACTTTTTAAAATCACTGTTGTGGCTTGAAACAAAATGTTCAATAGCCCTCAGCGTAGCAAAACTAGCCAAGATCCAAAACAAACACCAACACAACATTTTTTCCCCCCAGCAAAGCCTTCTTATTCTTTTTGAACTCTATGTTTATTATCAACTGTTAGATTAAGAAAGAAATCATGTAATTATCCTGATATCCTCTGTAGACTGTATAAATTTATAATAGGCTATGTAAATAATATATTAAAATGATGAAATAAATAACTGCATATTATAATTTCTTTCCTTCATCTGAAAACTACTTTAAACCAACTGTTTCAGATCAAAACACTATACTCATTCTTTTCACTTCCATTCATGCATTAGGGACAATCGTTTTATAATTACAGACGTGACCATTTTTAAAACTTGCAATTCTAGATACAATTTTGTTACAGAATAGATTTATTTTCTTTAGCAATCCTATCTTTTGTTGCACTGTTAAGTACTTTTCATGCTCAATTTCCATTTTGTTCCCTTAATTTGCATGTCAGGATGCTCCATTCATCTCCTGTCACACCATATGAGCTGGAATGGATTCCCTGTTAACAACGGCTTGTCTTATAGGTGCATGCGCTACTGAGGTTCTGTGGCATTTATGAAGTAAACTAACTCAGATGATCTAATAAAAAAACCCTAACCATGAAAACCCATTGTTGGTCAGAGGTCTTTTCATATGAGTGTGCTGAATACATGTCAAACCCATTCCTTTTAGGTACCAGCAGTTTTTATGTGCATAAGAGCAAAAGGAATGGTCTTGGTCAGACAGCCACACCAAAGAATGTATTTTCTGATACTAAACAAGCTTAATTTCAGTCAGCTAGAATTTAACCTTTACCACACATACTGGATAGCTATTCTAAAAATCTTACCTGCCTGATGGCAAAGTTTGTAGCAATCCTCTTTCTCAGCAGACAACATGCCACCTCATTGTGCTCTGGCAACAAGCCTCCTCACGCTTCAAAGTTATTTATGACACCTCATCTTCATACTGGTGTCAATCTCCTGTCCTCTCACATGCATTTGTTTGTCTTTCCTCAACCTTTTCACTCCTCCTCTCACTTCATCTACTGTCCTTGGAGATGAGTTAGACAAAGACTAAGTCCTCTGTTTTTCTGGTATTAAATTCTACTTTGTGTGATCTTCTGTCAAGCCTTTACTTTTGTTTGTTCCTCAGTGCAGGAAGCTTCTTTGACAGCTATATTGTTTTCCCTTCTAGCTAATCTCTTTTGCCTTGTCTTTCACAGCATGAGCTTCTATGGATTGCCCTTCTGCTCTAGAGTTGTGCTCCCTTAATGTTTTGTTCAGCAAGTAATTGCAAGTCTTAAGATTATCATCTGTTCTTTTCCATTGTGTTCCTTAGCTGCAACCCGTCACTGCCTCCACTTGCATCTAAACGCAGTTTAAGGACCTAGACATAAGGAATCTTAGACATCCTATTAATGTACGATTACAATGCTATGTCTAATATTAGTTATAATCACATCATGCTTTTCTTTTCACATTACAGTAGTTACAGCTTGTTTACATGGCACAAGTGATGCCTCTGCTCTACAGTCATAATGGACATTCAATGGCTTAATGGATGTGGCAAAGGGTGAAAGTCCATTTAGGACTTGTAAGTATCAGGCAACTTTTCATGAGTAACTACCTTCCCTAAAGTGCCTATTTACACGATAACTCCACATCCTTTCAGAAGTGAAGGGGAACTTAAGGAAGAAGACAACTATTATCAGCTTGTGTAGTTGTGCCCTTCAAACTGGCACACTGCTGCACAGTTAAACCATCCCCATATATATTTGTCTAACCTGTATCAAGAAAACTACTATTTTGCCTCGAAATATCTTTCCTCATAGTTTGAATAGACTGTATGAAGCTGTCTTTCACTGCTCCATCATTGCTTTCTTTTTCTTTTCCTTAAGTTTAAAGGGGGAAAGGAAAAACTTGCCTTTCAAGTTCTGCAGCAAAGTTGCTCTTTTCCTTCACTCACCTGGATCCTGTCATTGCTGATTCTCTGGCATTTTAGTCTTTTTGTCTAGTTCAACCTTGCTATGCGAAGAAGCCCACTGTCATGGCTAAGAGCAGGGAATCACCTTCACCGCCAAATCACCAAGACATCTAGAGGCACCCAGGGCAGGAGTTGCTGTCAGTCCATATTTTGCATACGTACACAACCCCCGATTTCTACTCAACCTGAATATAAATGTGAATTTAGTAAGACACAATCTAAATTATAAGGGATTAGGGATGGGGGGGTGGGGGGAACGACGACAGACCCCAAACCATCATTCCCTCCCATTGTGGATGTTACAGCTAACCATCCCCATAAGAGCTAGACAAAAACATATTCTGCTTGACAATCCAACCATGAGGTCTTTAAGCTATGGTATTATCACATGTTTTAGTGTAGTAAGTCAGGGAAAATGTCTACACCTTGATTGCTATATCTGAATACACTAAAACACAGGAAGGGAAGTTCAAACTAATTTACATCCTTTGCACATCTATTAGACTACTGAATTTCTGTTGAGATACAGCGAAAAAACATCCCTTATGCCTTATAATCTGGAAAAATAAATTACACTGAACATGTTCCAGTGTATAAATCTCAATTTATTAATATTATATTTCTAACTCACTTTAAGAGATCAATTTCCCCCATTTCCAGAAAGCAAGAACTTCAAATACGATACTATTTGCACAAGATTAACAATTTAGGGTGATTCCAATACCCTTAATCATGTTGAACAACTATGCTTTGCCAGTAGCCCGAGTTACTATTTGCAGAGAAAATTACTACCCAACAGCAGAAAGAATGGCAGAATTCTGATCTGAATTTTAATAAAATCCAAATTAAAAAAGACAAGAATGTTATGTCATGTAATTACCATTAGGAATATTAATATAATAAAATGGTAATAGTCCTCCTTACACTTTTGTTGCAAAATAGCAGCAATTCAACATGCACACGCTTGTTGCATTTGCACTGAGCTCTAACAAAATTTGTTGAACCTTTATTGCTGAGAAATCACAGATATTTGTTTCCTACAAGACCGAGTCCTTAAAAAGCAAAGAGAAGTTTTGTGTCCTGTAAGCCTGGATGTAACATTACCACAAGAGGTGAAACAGCATTTGCTCTGCAATAAGGGCAGCAGGAAGAGGTTCAATGTAGGAGGTTGAATGAAGTTTAAACTGTATGCTTTATTTTTCAAGCTCTGGTTAAAAGTGTTTGTGTAAAGTTGAGCTGTCAAAGTAGCTGGGTCTTCTTTCTCAGTTCTTTGCTTTTGCTACTTGCAGAAGAACTAAATGATAGTTCTTAATGGTTACTTGCATAACATACCATAATGAGACTGAAGAAATAATATTAGCTAGGAGGAGTTATAACTGGAAACTGGTACACCTTAATCGAAAAAAAACCACTTATGATCACATCACATAGCACGTTCCTTGATAAAGGCGTAATGAAGTATCATATCATTAACTGAGTGTCCTGCAACAATCCTTAAGACTTCTACTGAATAGTATGCATCATTGTCATAGGAATTGATATGGCCACATTTGTGAACATAAACGTGTCATTATCATAAAAAAAATGTTATCAAAAAAGGGTAGTTAGCTATGTCAAAACAGAAAACAATCAAGTTTTAATAATTATTCAGAAAATTCAAATACATTCTTTCCTGCAAATTACTATTTTTAAAATCGGTTATCATCCATATGTGAAGTTCCATATGTTTAAAACTATCAGCAAGCCTAGGATTCTTTCTGATTGTGTTGGAAAAGTGTGAAATCCTTCAGTTTTGTGCAAATAACTAAATAGAAAATGGAAAAAACTTCAAAACCAGGTGTGCTTTGCCACCCTCAAAAAACAAAGCTGAAAAATTATGTTTTTCCTTATACCGATGAAATTTTTTAAAAGTCATAAGTCTGGGAAAGTTGCCACTTACAAAAAATTTAAAATGTGAAAAGAAAAACATGAAATAATTCCTTCACATTGCATATCCTCATTGCATGCAGAAAATGGAGGCAAAAGGAAAAAGTGAAAATGCCAACATGCAAAATATCTCTCTCTCTTTCTCTCTATTTTAAGAATTGAAGAAAGTACTAATCTTTACTATCATCTTTCCAAAAGAAATGGAAACTGTGGAATTTGTAAGATGACATTAAGTTATAAAATCAAGCACTACAATAAGTTCTATCTTAATCCTACCCCTCTTAAGTAGGTATTATGATGCAGACACTCAGTCAGTCATGGCCTCTTTTTCTCTGTCTTACAAAAGCTGTCCTACCTTTGGGATGCACACAGAAACGTGGAGAAAAAAATCAACTTGTAGAATTAGTACTCTTGCAGTTAGTACCCTTGCATTTAAATACTTGATATATTTTTTTTTGAAGACAACACAGGACATTAAACTTTTTAACCAGGAACTCCATCAAGGAGTCACTTTAAGATCTTAGAATTGATAAAATCAGCTTTAAAGAGTCACCTTCCCTCAAGAAATGCTGTAGCTAACAAACCAAATGCAGTTATAAGGACAGTTACCAACAAAGGATCTTACCAGATCATCTTTGGCTAGATGAAAGCTAAACTAGCTCTTCACGGGGGTTATTTCACTATGAAGTTGCAGCTAAGTCCTACAAACACAGGTGCCATGCCAGTCACATGCACAGCAGCAAAAATGTAAAGTACCATGGTTACTGCCTTGCCCTGTGCACGAGCTAGGGTTCACAGTAGGAAGGGAGCAAGCATCGTTGCCTGGAGTATCTCTTCGCAGACCTTGACTGACCAGTCATGCCTCCAGAGTAATGCCTCCAGGGCCTGTTTAACGAACACCCTTGCCCCATCTTTCTGCAGCTAAAGCGAAGCAGCACACTGAAGCCATGGTGTACTAACAGGCTGCTTTGAAAGTCCACAGAGCCCTAATTAACCAGCATGGTTCCAGCAACACCAATGCCAGCTTGCTGGTGGTACACATTTGCAGAGTTATCTGAAAGCTCTTTACTGATCAATTATGAGTACGTAGAGCATGCTCTGGTGGAAGGCGGTCTCAAACTGTGCACATATGAGGAGAGGGAGGAGCAGGCATGCTGAACTGGACCCACCAGTATAGCTTAAAATGTTACTCATTAGTTCTGCAAGGATTATTTGGCTGTTTTTACCCTTTAGCAGTGCTGCACTGGCAAGGCATGCAAGGCCAGGATCCTGCAGAGCTCTGATATTCTCAAGCTTGTATTCTTTATTGATGGCAATTGTAATACATGACTAAGTTAATTGATGCTACCAAGTACAAAATACAGTTATATGCTAAGCAGTTAGATGAGGGTGATTGAACGAACACTTGAAAGGCTGAAGGCAAGAGGGCACTAGCTCCCAGTTTGGATGCAACATCTCAAATCGTTATTTATAACTCTCACTGGCTACCTATTTTTAGCACAGCTGAAAGTTTATGTTTTCATCATCAGTGTGCAGGGTACATGTCTTATTTTCTTTACTGATTTGTCCAACTGGAAATCAATGCAACTAGCAACATCAGCTCAGCTGCAAGAGAGGCAGGCAGAGATAGACACCATACATGCACATTTCCAATAACTTGATTTACATCTTGTACGTACATCTTGTCTTGTGCATTACCATGGGGTATACTATATCTGCATGGTACAAGAGTTTAAGGCCATACTTATTTTAAATTTCTGGGATGCTGCAAGATGTAGTATTTGCAGAGTATGTTGTGCCTGTAAAGCTTAATAGGCTCCAGGCAAGTATAGATGTGCTGTTTAGTGAATGTCACATCAGAATTCTCATAAAATTATTTTCTACAGGTAATTTAATATTCTTCCAAAACTTTACTAAAAGCTCTTGTATTAACTGCATCTGTGAATTTCCTAATAGATATGCTAAAGGCAGCCGGTTAATAAATGCAAAACTAAACACTTAATATATTAAAATATCATGGAAAAGGAAGTTCCAGACAGACGAGCTTCTCACCAGCTATACTAGTACTGTCTCATCGTAATCGTCCTTTAAGATAAACAGTCAAACAAAATTTCACATACTAAGAACGGCTACAAGCCATTTCAATGTCACAACTTTGTATCTCTAGTCTGGTGACAACAATCTGCTTTCCCTTCTCCCATTTCTTCCTTCACACGTGCTGCAAGAAGGTGGAAGGGTTGTCTGTCTCTGTACACACACTACGGTCACCAATGGCTTAGATCCCACGCTGTCTGCTGCCTAGAGCAAGGTGGGCAGAGAGCCTCAGGCAGCAGCGTGGGCCACTCCAGGGCTCTGCATCCCAACCGCTGGCTGCCCAGCGGGTATTTCCAACTGTCACTGCCCTCCAGGTAATGACCAAAGTTTGCGGGCACTCCTCAAGCCAGCTACCAAATTTCACAGCGCAAGTACCTCTGCAGTTTGGCACAGTAGAAGTCATCTCAAAACCCAGGGTGACAGAAGTGACATTTGCAGTCTAGCATTGTCCGCAAGGAAAATGAGACTGAACAAGGTGACATGGCACGCCATCCAGCTGCCAGAGAAGCAGGTGGAAAGGCTGGAAGGTGCTGGTAGAGAATGCAAGAAATATCACCAAAGGTGTCTCTAGTAGTCGAACTATGTTCTGCTGGGATCAAGACAAAAGCATGCATCTTCAACTCTTCCTGAAATATACCAAACACTTCCCTTTTTATGCTAAGTCCTGTACAAACCAGGGAAATGAGCACACACATGCAGGTAATTTGATACTGTTCTTATGTAATGGGTTGACAAACATAGAAAGGAACATTTTTCAGAATCAAGTTTCACATTTCATTCCCCTCTCCCCCCTTTTTTAAAAAAAAAAAAAAAAAAAAGGAAAATAGAAACATAACACTATTTTCTAAAATTTTTCTTATTGGGGAAAGAAATAATTTTGATGAATTTCTCTGCTGTGGAGAAAGAAAAAAACCAAACACCTATAGGGCCATCTGCAACATTGTTTAACAAGATACACTGAAATGGAACTACTTAAATGCAAAAGCAAGCGGGGGAGTAGGGGAGGAGGGAAGTTGGCCCTTCAGAGAGATAAAGAACAAGTGACAAAGAGACAAGATATGACATTTTCTTACTATGTTCAATTATAGGTGACCACTAGAGAGTGTCCAGAGCTGCAGAAGCATTTGACACAAACCATCGGTTTATAAAGTGACCTTTAAGAAGTTTGGATTTTTTTCTCCCCCTAAAGGCAGTGTCTGAAAAAGTTAGTTACTTATCTAGGTACAGCATTTGCTTTCCAAGAGCAGTGTATGTGCAGAAAGGTGTCTTCATTATGGTAGCTACAAATTCAAAAAGCCCTCAAAAATATACATAAGCCTGAAGAAATTAAGCAGTGGTTAAGCTGTGGATCTTTTTAAATACATCATAATAAATTCCAGCTGTGAGTTTACAAGGAAAATGTTTTACATTAACATGCTGCTTCTATGTACGACCTTACAGAGAAAGGGGCTCATCTCTATTCTAGAGAATACCATATATAAATAATTAATATGTTTAGTTTTGGACTACACCAAAACTAATGCCACAGTCCACCTTGTGGGCTGGTGCATAGCAGTTTGACACGAACAAACTGTGGATAATGTCAAGAATCCACATTTACCTGCATGCTCCATTAATCAACAACAAAAAAAACCCCAACAACAACAAAGTGGTTTTTTTGGGGGAGGGGAGTGGTGAGGGTTTGGGGGTTTTTTTTGTTTATTTGTTTTGTTTTTGTTTTTTTCTTTAAATTAGGGAATTACAGAAGGCACTACCTTACATCAAGCTCCTTACCTGGCATTCACAAGGCTGCCATACATGGTGACAGCAATGCTAGCAGAGTTTCCCTGCCAAAAAAAAAAAGAACCGCGAGACCTGACCTGAAGTAGTAGTTATTTCTCCATGGACAACCCTGACTTCCTGAAGATCTCAGGGAAATGGTTGTATAGCTATATAGCTTTACCACTGAAGAGAAGAAAAACTTTGCATCTCATGTGGTGACAAAGTAGAGCTGATTTCCATGGAGGGATCATTCTTTCCAAGCTCTTCTGAGTTTTATAACAGGAGGAATCAATCAGAACAGAAAGCATTGTGTAGAAGTGCATGCACATTGGATACCAAGCATCCTATAACAGTGTTTATTAGAACAACTCAGGAGAAAGAAGGTCTCTATGTTCTGATTCTAACTTTAAAAACACTTTATTGTTCTTTCCAAAAGTATGACTTTTATATTTGTGAAAACTAAGTATTTCACCTGAAAAATACAAAAACCAGATAGTTACTAGAGAATTACAAAGTTGGTATTCATATACTTAGTTAAACATACAAGTAACAAATTGAGGTAGTTTGGGCATTTGTATTGAAATCTACTGTTCATATTCTTCAGGAAGTGTTCACAGGCTAATGGGAATGTCGTCATTTAACCCCAGCCAACAACTAAGCACCGCGCAGCCACTCACTCACTTCCCCCC
>JAOBAS010000007.1:3967221-3988799 GCA_025311575.1 Elanoides forficatus | reverse complement strand
TTAGACTAAACACTACTTAGCAACAACTGAAAACATCAGTGTTATCAACATTCTTCCCATACTGAACTCAAAACATAACACTGTACCAGCTACTAGGAAGACAATTAACTCTATCCCAGCTGAAACTAGGACAGGGAATCAAAGCACTGATCATAAAGCCAAATTTCTAAACCAATTGTCATCTTTCAAATTTGCTATGTAAGCTTAAAACCTGAAAGAATTTCTGGTAAAAAAAATAATTTATTCCCACTGCCATCATTAATAGTGGTCAAGTAAAACAACAGCCAGTGTGATCCAGTCTCTTAAGAGGAGGAAAAGAAAACTCATCATTTTAAAGACAGAAGAACATAAAATTTCAATCTGAAATGGGAAGATGCCAACAACTCTGAAAATGCTGGTGTGGTAGGGGGAGCTCAGGACACCACACTTTGGATTTAGTGCTAATAGTTGTAACAGGGCACCGGGACAAGAATAAGGATATTCACACTCTATATTGCTACACTCTGCACATATACAATAGCATTCACTAGTTAGCATTCTGATAGATGTCACACCCCTCTAATTGGGACCCCTGCCAGAGAGCAGATTCACCACAGTACATTGGCATGGCTCTAAACAAACAGTACACCTGCCTACAAAAGACCTTAATTATAACCCTGCACTAGGGATGGCACTAGATTATCATTATTTACCCACAAGGGAAGAAAAGCCTGGTGATACAATCTAATAGGTTGGAACATAGTTTGATGTAATGGATCTGGCTTTAATTTTCCTGACACAGAGTGCTGAAGGTAAAGTGATTTACAAAATTAATGGCACCTGCTGAATAACTGCTCTTGTTTATTAAAAGTGTTAATTAAGGAGCCTTGCATTAGTACAGGTTCAATACAGAAACACCTTAGTTTCTAGGGGTCTGGAATCAAACCCAGTGTTAGGGGACAAGGTTTTGCACACTATGTATGGGGAAGAGCTGGGCACCTCAAAAACCTGTACAAAATGGAGCAAGAACTTCAAACTAGTCAATGTAAAACACTATCCTAACAATGTCTGTGAACTGCTTCCCTTCCCTGGGCCACTGAACCCCAAACTGTGCTCATACTGTGCGTGCCTCTGAGCTGCTCCAGCCCCAGATCCTCCCCAGGACTCAAGGGGCAGAAATATTCACAAGTACCTGATCAATTTTTTCCTCTCAGTCAAGTGCTGGTAATGCCAACAGTGGTTCCCTTATGTTAAAGACACTTATTAATAACCTCAATTCAGGAAATTGGAGACCAAGTTCAGTTTCTCTTCTAGAGCCAGAAAGAGCATGATGCTATTAATGCTCTGTCATACCAAGTAGTGTGCTCAACTTGGAGGAGGGGGGAACATTCTGTTCTGTTTCCAAAATACTATATATATACACACATATTTATAGATATAGATATATATACACACACACACCCCCCACACACCCCACACCCCCATATATATGCGAACACTGCATGTTTGGTAAAAACCATTTACAGAGCAGCATCCAGAACTCCTCACCTCCCATACAAGTACTATTGTCACTACATTGCACACTCCTTATTACTTCTTCCTGAAGGGCTTAGCATGCAGCTGTGCAGTAGATATTATACAGTACAGTTATGTATTAACTGTACAACTTTTTCCTGTCGGGAAGCATTTAAGATGTTTTTGTATCCAGCTATCAAACAAAGTATTTTTTCACTTCCTGATCTCTGTAGCTGTACCTTGCAGAGGGTGCTGTAAGCCCCAGGAGAAATAATAATTTTTAAGAAATGTATAATAAGACATCATTTCCAATTCCATGGCTTAAGTATCCCTCAGTAGGGATCTAAACCAACAATTTGCCCATACGTATTTGTTTCAGTACATGCTACTGTCTTTCTGTGTACCAGATATCTGCAAGTAGACTGTAGTAAAGACAATGATAATAATGTCAAACTAGAAAACAAACAGCTTTGGCAGCAAGTAGCATTATACGTAAATAGAAAAAGGGACAGCAAGTTCCCCAGATATCAAAAGTGAGTAACTAGCTTTTTCTTCTACTAACTGCAGCTTCTCTTGTCCTGCCTGAGAGCATTAGTGAGCAAGCCTCAAACAATATCTAGGGACTTGGGGCATGTAACTGCCCTACAACTAGGTCATAATAGAAATAAAATTAAAACAAACAAACCAGAAACACAGCCCCAGAGTGTCCATTAGAATAAACAAACAATTTCAGATATTTTATTTTAAGAAGTATTTGGGGTTTAGTTCTCAGGTAGGAGAACTGCATAATTGCAATGGTCTCTGATTTTCTGAATAGAAGTGCTTGGGATCCAACAGATCATTTTCTCAAGGCTTAAACCTTCAAAAAAAAAAAAATGTTGTTTTGTTTGTTTGTTTTTTAAATGACACTACAGTTGAAGAATTCATCCACTGAATTTGAGCAGAGTTAGAGCCCTGCAGAACTGAGGTCAAGAGAAGGGGTGGAGAAACACACATAGTGACATGCTCCCTCAAGGCCCTGTGTGGAAATGCAATTGGGAGACATTGAAATAACTGCAGATCCCCTCAAATACATTTCACAGGTTCTATCAAAAGGTTGGGGAAACATCTGATTGACCAAAAGGCCATAGCTGTCACAACATGGAAGAAGCACTTTGCAGCTATATAGACAGAAATGTCTGAGAGAAACCATTCTATTTCAAGGCAATTCCTCACTGATCTTTCATGAGAGGGAGAGGATACTCTTCTCAAAACAAATCTTTGGGGCTAGGTGATTTGTAAGCTCCTGGTAATATTCTTTGGAGACTCATCTCTGTAGTAGTTTTTCACAAATAAGATAACTGAAAACTAAAAAAAAAACAAACAAAAAAAACCCAACCAAAAAACCCCCCAGTCTTTCTTATCCTATTATAGTCATGAATCAGAAATAGGAAATATTAATTTGTGGTGCTTGACAAAATGTGATCCTTGTGGAGTTATTCTCTGTCTACAAAGGCAACACATGACCTTGGCTTGATATCAGAACTAAAAGGAAGGCATATTAATTCTCACCGAAGAATAGCATATTTAGTCCAAACACAAACTAATAGTTCAAATTTGATTAAGAATACACCTTAAAAACTTTCTAGCAGTCTACTAGGAAAGGAGTTCTCCTTTGAAAAGAACTGTTAATTTGCAGTCCTCTTCAGAAAAAATGACAATGTGAAAATAACAACTTCCAACTTTCCTCATAAGCAGCCAGTCTCACATCATCTGACTTCAGGTCGAATTAAAAAAAAAAAATTATACATTTCACTCCTCTTTGTCCTACAGGATTGGGATAGATTGAATGATCTGCATACTATTCCTATACCCAACTGACAGAACAGTCACTAAGTACTAATCAATTACACTTTGCAAATGTATTGTGAAGCAGGTTTAAATTAGCTTGCAGAGCTCCATTTCCAGTGATCAAAAGGATGCTAGAAAGACATAATCATAATTGTACTCATAGCTGTTTACAGAGCTGGCAGTTAGTTTGCAAGATGAATAATTTCTAAATTAACTGTACTCATTTAATAGAAATAGACATAGCTGATAGTTATTTAAGTCAGTTAATAGCTAATTAACTCAGTCAATAGACAGACGTATCTAGAAGAACTATCTTTCTATCAAAGAAGCCAATGACAATGATATTTTAACTGTAAGCCTGCTTTCAAAAATAAAACTCCCCTTAACAGCCATTGTCAATATTTAGGTGCTGAGTGAAACAGCCTTAAAATGCAATTCTGTAGCCATTGATCCCAAAAGGTACTGCAGTCCCAATTCCAGGAGGAATTAAAGGTGTCAGAGTAAAAATAAAGTAACAGCCAATAATATATAGGCAATCATACCTCATGATTTGAGGTTCATTCTGTAGATGACAAGATTTCTGAAAAATTTTGCATCAAACAGGTACAACACACAAAAAAGTCAAGCAGCAAAGTTAAAAGCAGTAAAATCCCAGGAACCTTCCTCTAAAGGGTTTTTCTTGCAAGAAAAAGCAACAGTTGATTTATTTCATTTAGACAACATACTGGAACTGATTGAACAGAAGTGGTTTGGACATACAAGACATAACCATACTGAGGGTTTTTTCACCCTTTAGGACAGGCCAGCAAAACATTTTTATAGGTGCATTCTTAAGGTTTACCTTCCTTTACAAGGTCACCTTTTATAATTAGCAATAATTGCAATTTTGCAAGTGCTCCATCTCTGGAAGCATTCTAAACTGTACAGGCTTTAGTCTTGGCACGGCTTTTGCTACCAAGTTTCTTGCTAAAGAAAGACAGACTTTCATATGCTGCCTTCCTCCAAGCTACATTTAACTGTGATCATTGACCTGATTTAAGGATGCAGAGGCTAGACAACCATTTCATACAGAATTATGCCTTCAGCCAGTAAACTGAACATACTGGACACCACAGGTGTGATAAGCTGGCTACCTACGTTATCCATCCATGTCCTGACCCTCAGGTGTATTCACACTGTGTAGTCATATAACCTTCCAAATTGTCTCTCTGATGTAGAGGCCTCTGAACTCAGCAGATCAGGGGCACGCTTTCTTACAGCGGGTCCCACGTGTTCATGCTGAAGTGCCAAGAGTACCGCAAATCTACAGGAGAGGAAGACGCAGGATTCAGAGGCAGCTCTGGCTGCCAATGAGACAGGTTGCACTGCAGCAGCATCCAAGAAACCCTGAAGACCACTTGTGATACTGAACATGAAACAGAAGGAGACTGCTTCCTGCAAGCACTCTGAATAGAAGCACAATCATGAAAAACAATAGCTTGAGGAAAATACTTAAATACAAAATTGAGACTCTACCTTGCATTTTGCTTTCCTCGTGGTAATAAGCATGTCTAATGCACCTACACAGTCCTCAGACCTGACAACAGCCACATACCATTAATTCATCTGTAGAGATTGACTACAGCTAACCTGAGCTACAAGGTAACATTCAGCCACATTGCACACAGCTCAGGACAAGATAAAAGACTTAGCCGGAAAGTATCTCCCTCTTATTAATCTAATTCTGTGACCTGACCTAACCAAGTGATATTTACTGAAGTAAATCTACTGACCCAGAGTCATTACTTGGTCTGTAATATAAGCCTTAGCTTTGAAGTGCTGCTTGCCTTTATGTTTAGAAAATGAAGAAGGTGTCTGGGGCTTGACCGCACCAATACTTGCACACAGCATCCAGATAAATTGCTTCAGAGAAACTAGTACAGGATATTGACATCTCTGGTTTAAATTAAAGCATAGAGTTGTTACAGAAGTTGGGGGAGAAAGATACTAGAATAATGTTAGAAATATTATAATCAATGTATAGTAATACTATATAGGGCAATAATTCTTATAATAGTGAAAATTACCTTATTTTCTTGCTCCAATTTGTAGTACTGGAACAGCCCCAACCTTCTGCTTCATTAACACTGTCTCTCCTAACCTGGTACTAGATCCAGACTACAAACAGTGACAGGGGAAGGATTTAATTTTTAGACAGATAAATCAAGGCTCCCCAGCAATCCACAGCAAAGTAAGCAAGCAGGAGCTGTGTTACTCTCACATCATATCTTAAGCCTGGTGAGTGATAGCATCGATCATAAAGGAAAGTTATAGTGCCTTCACGCTGAGGTACCCTAAACACTGTTTTGATCCTGAAACAGCCTAGGGCTGTGAGGGCATGAAGATGCTGTAATGCTAACGCTTACTTTGCCCTCTTCTCTCTAAAGTTTTGTCACGCTGTTCTGGAAAAGGGAGGGCAAACTTCTAAGGTTTTTTTGTTTTCTTTTCTTTTTTCTTCAGTGACTGGGATAAAACTGACATTGTGCAATACAAACAGGCCAGAACAGCATTTCATACTTTTCTAGGAGCCCAAAATTCACATGGCTCCAAGCAGCAAAGGTACAAAGACAGCACACCAAAATTAAGTAGCAGATAGAACCTGGCAGTCAAAGTTGACTTGAAAAAGCTTTTTACATCTGCCAATATATCATGGCTCATTGCAGGTGAGCATAAAGAAAAGCTTTTAGATATTATAGCAGCACCTGCAGCAAAAAGTTATCTTTAAAGTATGACTCACCTTCATAGTTCCATTCATAACACGGCTAGCACCTACTTCTCAAGTGCACGGCTTTGAGAAAAGCACATGCAGCTACACGCAGCTGAGCAGAACCAGATCACTACATAGCCTGCAGTCAGCAGAGGGCAGTGGAAAGTATTTTCTTCTTAGAGACTTCGTTTCTGAATGTAATGCTTCTATTATCCTCTGCATTTAGAAACATTTTGTGATGCTCTGCCCTGATACTGATCTCCCATGGTTTTATAATGAACTGGGTAGGAAAGCTCCATGCTTTCTGGTTTGTCTCATGCCTTCAGGCCTTTGGAAGGTATTAGTTCCTCACTCCTCCTTGATTTTAAGTTCTGCTTCATAATAATCAATATTCTGGATAATGAATCTGCTCAAGTATTTACTTCACCACATACTAAGCAATCTGGTTTTAAAAGATACTAAGCTTTAGATACAAAACAATTCACAGCTCCTCCGCAACCCATGGCAAGCAGTTTCCCCAATTTGATATTGTCACAGTACTTCTATGTGCAGCAGCAGAGAGAGTAACTAGTTTAGACAGGCCAGAGATCATCATCAGCACAAGCACTGCTTGTTTTAGATCTGCTTGAGCTAAAGTCTCATCCCAGCTAGAACAGCAACCGCTAATCAAAATAGTTCCATTCATCATACTAGGAAATACTCATAGAGCATTATTTCATGTTATTTGGCCAAATTAGCTGGCTGCATTTAGTAACTTCAATTTTTGAAAAAAGGACAAATAAAAAATAGAGTAGTAGTGTTGCCTAATCCACAGTTCCTACTCTCTACTGCATGACAGCACGTAGCAACCTGGAAACCATTATTCTTTGAGCTTCCTCATCATACTCCAGACTGCTATATCATTAAACAGAAGTTAGCAGATTTTTAGAAAAAAATTTTTTTTTTTTTTAACTGGACAAATGGTTAAAAGGCAAGAAAACAACTTACTTTGCAGCATCCAAACACCATATTAATCCCATTTCCAATAAATATCCTTTCCTTGCCAAAATGCTGTTTGAACATTTTAAGAACAGAATTTTGCTACAGAAAAAGTAAATTATTAAAGGTTTGCAGCTAGTATTCTTTCTAAAGTAGAAACACACACAGCCAGAACGGCCAGAGCCATCACAAACAAATCTGCACCCCTGGAAAGAACCATTACAGCTAAAAGGCACTTTGGTTTCTTAGACTTGGAAAAGAGTTACTGTACAGTAAGGAGACCATCTTAAATGCAGGCATCTGCTTTCTGATAAGCCTTTAGCATGTCTTTTATCAGAGGACCATTACGCCCTGCATTTATTTATAAGATGTATAGGGGCCAAAGAAGGGAACAAAGACAGAGGGAAGACAGATGTACCCCAGTGGGAAATAAAGCTGCCACCAACAGCTTCTTAGTGTTACTTTCAGGTCTTCAGTTATTGGCAAGCCTTTATCCTGTTTCTAGTACCCAAATGACTATAAAGGTTTATGGAAAAGTGTCTGAACAGACATTTGGCATCCAAATTCCTGTTTTAAGATTGGCATACTAATTTCTTTCTGCAAACATCTTACTAAAAAAAGCAGCATTGTGACCAAAACCAGATAGCATGTCCTATTAAAGTGCTTTTTATAATATTTACAGCCTGCACCAATAAAGCAGTCATAATTAAGACAGAAAAACTATACCGTGAAAAGCTTACTCCTTTTACTAATCATTCATGATGATAGGAATGTTTCCAGTAGTTTTCAGCCAGGATTACATGGTGCTAAACTTTTCATAGTCAATAATGTAGATTGCTCTTAAATTGTTATGCTATCACCTGCTTGCTATAAACCCTAAATGCAAAGGCAAGCTCTACAGTGTTTTTATTTTTTCTCTAGCTTTTTCTTGATACTGAGATATAAAAAAGTTACACTGCATCTTATTATTGCTAAATTATTGCTAAAACTTAGTCTCGTTCCTCTAAATTTCAGGTGTTATTGACAGTACATGGAAACTTACATGAAATGATTATCTTAAGTTGATGTAGGGAAGGGGCAGCGAGGACAAATACAGTTTCATTTATAATTATCATCCACTCTTGATACTCCAATTTATCTCAGAGTCATAAAACAAGATCAAAAGCTTGCTTGCCTACTTCCCTGAGGTTTTGTGGGTTGTTAGTTTTGGGTGTGTTGTTTTGTTGTTTTTTTTTTTTTTTAAACTATTTATACATATATAAAATTGACATTATGTCAGAAGAACACAAATAGCATCTTACAAGAAAAGCTCTGTAAGGATATCAGTTACTGACAACTAAATACAGACTATGAAGTCTACTCTTTACAGCAGTATAATACCTCAGCAGGGACCACTGTTGTCTCCTCAGCAGCACTGCAAAAAGCCAAAATTAACTCAGCCTAACCTTTTGAAGTTAAACAAGTAGTGATAAACAGCTCAAAACTACCCCAGTCCTGCCAAGTATCAATGTTTCCACTAGTCACCTCCACATCACGATTTGTTTTCTAGGCATACACACAAATGCCTATGACCTGATTTCTTAGCATCTAGTTACGAGAGACTTGAAAGGCTTTTCATCAGGAAAGGAAAAAAAGTTCTGGCATTCTAAGAGCAAAGTTAAAATTAATGAAATGCACCCAATAATGTTAAGGCTCCTTACAGTTACACGGCACAGAAAATAAAGGTGAAGGGAATACAGATAATCCATCCCCCTCCCACTGCTGGGTGTCTTATGCTCCCTTTGAGCAGTTATCAGCAGCCTGATAAGCATTTACCGTGGCTTTACCTAAATCTGGCCTGGCTTATTTTGTAGCATGTCTCTAGGAAAGTCCTGCAGCTTGTGGAGCAGCTCCAGCCAAATAGCGTTGCTAGCTGAGGGCTTCAAAGATATACATGACACCCCATGAATTTGCCCTATTCTGAAAGATGGTGTAGGCACTCACCTGCAAAGGAGATTCAGAATTACAGCTTCAGAGCTGAGCTTGCAACCCTGTGAAAGGGCTTAGAAAGGTCCCCAGCCAGCGCTTATTTATCAAGGCTTGCTATTTCCCATGCCTACACATCTGAGAGATTTTGCCTTACTAAAGTTTAGACCATTGTGTCTTCAACGCCAGGGTTCCAACAACCATATAGCAATACTGTAACCTTAAGGGGGGGGAGGGGAGCGGGTGTTATTTCTCCCAAAATCAAGGTTTTAATGAACTCCTGCTCCTGGCAAGGCTATTTAAAGCCAGCTATTGCAAAGTGCAAATCTGTGGCACTGAATTAGTCCATCATGTCACCAAACTTAAAGACTTGGACTTTTTGTCTTTTGCCTTAACTTTTCTTCATATGCTACTAGTCAGAAGACAACTGTCAAAAAAAAAAAATTTGAAAAATATATAGGTTGTTCAGGCTGCTTAAAGCTACAGTAAAGTGCACCTGAACGTTTTCACTATGCTAAGCAATCCTGTGCCCAAAATAGTCACCAAGAACTAACTGCTTTCCAAGCTCATAAAGTTTACATAACCATCCACAACTGTACATAGTATTTCTCATATTGAAGAAAAAGGCACTTTTTCATACAAGTATTCTCCACTCTCTAGTTTTAAATCTAGAAGTCTCTTTTGTTAGGTGCTGTCATATTGCAGATGTCAGATTTTCTCCATTTCCAAGCATCTGTAGGGTCTTCACATGTCTGAATAGGCAAAAGAGTCTCTGAACAGGTCTTCTTCATATTTCAGGTAAGGCTGAGGGGAAAAAAACCTGGCAGGATTACCCTGCCCAAATGGTGCAAAGTCCTCAATTTTCATGCCAGCAACATTTGACATTGCCTTTTTTGGGGCGCTCTTTGGGGACTCTGCTATATAGGAACCCAGCTTGCTTTACCTGCAAAGGATAATCTCCTAATGCACAGTCTCTGCAGAATCATCCTATTTATCCCAAGAAGAGTAGCAAAATTTAAGAGTTTAAATATGGCAACACATAAGTGCATCTCTATAAACTCCAGAGAATTTCACAGTGCAGCTACACAGCTCTCACTGAGAGTATTCTTGCCTTTCAGGTTATGAACTGCCTGCTGTGGCCAAGCTGTACAGCTCTCAAAGGCTTTATGTTACGGATTATGACAAGCCCAGGATATGACCTGTAGACAGCAATATGAGAATTCACTAGGGCTCAAGCTTACAGGTTTGTGGGGTTTTTTTTGTTTTGTTTGTTTTTAACACACACACACACCCCAACTCTTCCCACTTCATAGGGAAAATACAGTATATAATACCAATCTGACACGGTGTTGTATTATCTACTGGAAGGTGCCTGTAATTGGATATATTACAATATATTTTTTTTCAGAATGGCTTTCACACTCTTGCCATAAAAATGCTAAAATGTTAAGAGTGTTGTAAAGCAAATTATTTTGTGAGTTACAGAACTATTTGGCACTAGCTCTTTCCTTTGTTCTTGCCTCGTCTCACCTTTACCCTTGAGTGGTATCTGCTTAGCTTGGTAAGCCAACAGCTGTAGCTATACCTTTTGCAGTGAACATAACCTGGATTTAGATGACAAGTACATGAATACTTTGCATTTTACTCCACCTGTCTGCCACCCTCAAGAACCGACTCAGGGTCTGCAAATGATCTTTTCTGATCAGTTACTTGGCAAGGTCTTTGGCAAAAATTGATCATTGACAGTAGAGCAGCATTGACAGTAAAAAGAGCTACAGCACACTCAGAAAACTGGACTGGGTTTGATACCACTTGTTTAGACCCTCTACCCAATAGAAAATGTCCTACCATATAGCAAAGTTCAACAACATCCACAAGCTTTTATTACCAAAAGAAAAGAGTTTCATTGTAAATCTCTTTTAGATGCTATGCCTGCTTCCAACACAGATATTTCTCTTCAGTAGACTCAGTTGGCGAGAGGAGACTCCAGCCACAACGTTCAGTCTTGCACTCTTCACCCAGTGCCAGCTGACTGATTCCCTTCCTAGAATATATCCCTATTCACAACACTCAGTGCTGTTTGCAGTAGAATCCACTTAATCCTATATATCTCCAGCTCCAAAACCTATGAGAAAGACTGAATGGGAAATACCAAAGAAAAGAATAACCAGGATTGCCTTTTGCTTCTCGTTTTTGGAATTCACCTGGCTGACTGGGTCTGTACACTGCAAAGGCATGTGCAGAATGGGGAAAGAAGGAGTCTTTGTATGTGGAAAGGGTTTGGTAGTAGCTGAAGTAACTGCTCTTTTTTACAGTGACTGACAAGCAATTCAGTAGGAGGCATTTTAAACAGCAGGCAATTTAAAGTAGTTGCTGTCATTTAAGAGCTCATTCAGTTGTTAGAGGTAGCCAATATACAGCAGTAATGGGGTCTGCACACATAGTCATGTGAGAGGGCTGATATGCACATTCATAAACCCACAGAGAACTATCAGTCACAGTTGCTTACAGTTAGTCTACTGCAGCCATGGAGAGCCAGAACTGCATTGTGCCTTTCTGTGTCAGGTTCCCAAATAATTTTTCATATACACACTGCAGTGAAGAAGATATATAGAGTATTCCTCTTGTTCTACAAACTTAAGTGATCTGTGTGTGCTTATGGAGTCCATGCATGCATGCAGTTGATTACACCAAAAATCTGCAGCAGCACTGACACAGGTTCTTCCTGCAGACAGCATTATCAAGTCGGTTTTACACGGAGGAACAGAAAGACTCTGAAGGAATGGATTGGTACTCATGTATCCTCATCAGAACCTTTTGGGGGAAGGCTGTAAATAAAGCTCATTTTTCATTTCCGCTCATTTTTCATCTATCGTCCCATTGAGTCATAACAGCATGGAGTGACTTGTTATTTACACAGACGAACACACTGAAGCACTTTAGTAACAAAGGAGGAGACAAAGCCACAAGCAGACTCTAATAAAGTAGGAAGTGCTAAGTAAGAAAAGTAAGCCAGTCTACCATGAGATTAAGTCTGTAATATCATGACTCAAAGTTAATAACACACCTGCTTTTTCAACCTAAATAGAGAGGTCCTGCTGCACAGAAACAGCCTCTGAATGACACAAACAGCCACATAAAGAAAAAAAAAAAACAAACAACCAAGACTATTTCTTCTAATGATTATTTTTACAAACTACATTAAAATAATTTTCAGGATAATTCTGCTATCACAGTATTCTGAGAGAACAGAGACATATTAACTGTTACCAAGTAAATGTTAAAAAGTAAAGATTTTTACATCCCACAAGTCATATGGTGCTCGATACAAGAACCATTTTATCTTAAACACCACAAATACAACACTTTCTAACACAACACAGATTGCACTCTGCTAAGCATCACCCAACAGTCACTTAACAGTGAAAACCACAGGTCTAGAGATCAACAAGACGAAGCCCAACCTACTTACAACTTGATATAACCCATTGCAAGACACGGGGTCAATTTTACAGTCTTAGTTTGGGTAAAGCTCCCATCAATTTCTAAACCAGTTTCACCTTCTCAGGAAAGATTAGGCCCTCTATTTACCCAGGAAAACATACAGAAAAACAGTCATCTTTGCCAGGTGAGAAGCAGTTGAGAGTGAAGAGAAAATGGGCAAAAGCTAGAAAAAAAACAGAGCAGAGGGACAGACCAGAGCACTTAAAACCAAACTCACTTTAGCAAACAGCAAGATTTCCCTGTTCTTCTACTATCATCAGCTCTTGATCCAAAGACGTGACAAACTCTCCTGTTTAACTTCTAAGTTAAGAAGGTCTCACACACACTGATCAGCTGTGTTTCATCAAGATCTGATTAGTGGGTGCACCAATCAGAGCGCAGCAATGCTTACCTGTCTTGAGACTCTGACCTCGTCTTCTCTCTTGCTTTTCAGGTGTTTCTGTTTCATGCATTGGGTTTCAGCCACAGGAATTGCTCATAACATAAGGTCAACAGCACCCTCCCTTCAGAGTCCTCTGCATTCTGTCACCTAATGCTCTCCACCTGCTTCCCCAGCACACAGGCCTCTCCCATATTTCTACCAAAGAGGTATCCGCAGCTGTCAGACCAAAGATAAACGATGCATGTGTTCAGTAACCTCAGAAGATTTTCCTCCATTTTATATATGTTGTAAACCTTTACACACCTTTATAAATAAAGCCACTAGAAGCTTTGCCAGTGGGACGTCTTCTGAAAAGCAGCAAGCCTTGCGCACATCTGATAGCTATGTATGCAAGCACCTGAATACTAGCACAGATAAGGAGGCACTTAGGGAGGGGCAGAAAGGATACCACAGAAAGCCTAAACTATATTAAAGCAGCCTACATTACCCTTTCTACAGTAATAGTAAGAACAAACAAAATATATAGACAATGTTTATAGTGTAAGTAGAAGTCCAACATCAATACATACACACATACTTGAACAATGTTTTTTTTTTATCTACGAGAGACTAAACTTTCTCAAACTCACACTATTGACTGCCTAGAAAATTATCTTAGAAAATGATCACTCAACCTCTTTCTTGTCATTAGTCTTTCTGGTGTATAAGCATCTTCCTATCAGCCAGAAACTGCAGTGAGGCAGGATGAAGCTCAATGAAAAGATACAGAATGAAATGATACCAACAATGAACTGTAAAATAAAAAAAAACCCCAAACAGATCAAGTCACTGTGACCAAAATAAAATCTATAAAGCAACAGATGAGCTATAATAATAAATCATCTATCACTGAGACCAGTGAAGTATGCACGTTTGTTGGAGGGAAAAAAACTTTGTTACAAAGGACAAAACATCTGTGATGTCTTCCATAAGCCTGAAGAGGAACTCTACCTGAAGGGCTTCCCAGAAGAGCTGTGTGGAGCACCTTAGGGAAATGCTGACAGTGAGAGCTTTAGAGAAATCAAGACAGAATTGCATGCAAGACTAAACCAACACATGGCAGTCATCAGCAGAAGCCCAGCCAGCTCCCAGCTAGGAAAACATGCCTTATCCACAGGTTATAGAATAAACACAGATGCAGCAAAATGAGTCACCAGAGGAAAACAAAAATTTAAATTGGAGGCAAATGAAGGTTTTTGCACATGCATGACAAGAAATCCATTGAGCAAAACTAATTTTATGTCTGTGCTGGAATAGCTTTCTTGCATGTTAAAAATGAAAAGACTACAATGGTAAGAAGGGACGTACCATATAGCCTCAGATTCTAGAAAAAAAACAAATCAAAAATAAAAAAGCCCATGCAAATAAAAAGGACTGTATATCCCAGAAATTTATTTCATAAAGAAAAAATATTAAGAAAAGAATAAAAACAATTCAGCATTGTCAAAGACAATCTGAAAGCAAAAATTATGGTGCACATAAAATAAACATTCACACTTCTTTTATTCATTTCAAAAAGTTAGATTCTTTTCACAGAGCCTTATGTTAATACATTTTACTTTCTATTACTGCAGGCTAAGAAGGTACCATGGTCATTCAGTGCACCTCAGCTGATAGACAGTAGCTCATTAACCCGCAGTAACTCGACTGTGGGTCTAGTGTGCATACTGTGTCTTTTCACACCAATAAATCTTACTTTATTTCAAATGACAAAGCATGACTAGTGTCACCCCATATCCCGAGGCATACAGAAAATAAATGGTTTCCAAACCACATAAATACATGAGGGGCACATAAGACTAAAAAAAAAAAAAAGACAAAACCCCTCACATCATAATAGTTTTATTTTCTTTTTAATGAATAGCAGAATTGGTCATGGAATCAGACCCTTATTCCACTTGGTGCTCTGCAAACATGAAGTGAAAAGCCAGGTTCAGTTCCAGTGACTGTAGTTCAAATATTAATCAGGCATCTTCTGAAACGTGTGTTAAAGATAACAAATATTTTCATAAAGGCTCAGGTATGAGGGTTTTTTCAGAAGAATGCAGTGCGTGATGCGGGTGCTTCATGCACAGTGGATCCTAACCCTGTACTCTATCAAGGAAAGTGAAAAATGCTTCCAATAATCTGCGAACATTTCCACTATAAAGTAAACAGGATTTATAAACTCTTTGAAAATGAAGAAAATAACCTACAGCTTCTAGAAGTTTTTTTTATACTATTATGATTCTACATCAATTTATCTCCCCATAATAGCCTTTCTAGCAAAAAAATCTATTCACAGTATAAAAGCCAACTGTTTCCTACAAGCCAGCTCTGCAAAAATAACTGCTGTCAGGGGAAAAAGAACTGTTTCAAAGTCAGGAGTCACAAGTGAATTACCCTGTGTTACTATATGGTTTTAAGAAGTTGCTCAATCTTTTGGTGGACACCTTACTACCTATATATGTTGATTCTTGGTTATTCAACAAGAGAAGGAGCTGAATAAGTATTTTGAAAGTGATCTGCTGTTCTCATATAAAGGGGCACACATGACCAGATTTTCAGAAATATGCATAGGTATATGTATACTTACATTTGTGTGCATTCATGCTTTATGTTTCATAAGTTCAAATATTGCAGACTTTAGAAGTCTAAATAAAAGAAAAAAATTATTTTGTATAGGAAGTGAAGGAAGCTCTTAAAACTCAAATACATCACTTATTTTGAGAGACATAAAGTCACAAACAGTGAATGACTGTAAGAAGAGAGAGTATTCAGTTAGGTATGGATAGCTGGGCCTTACGGAAAATTCTGTCTTTTTATATGGCAATGCATAGTGGTGTATGGAAGGTTGTAGTCTTGATTTTGGGCATGGACCCATAGGAATTGCCAGGCATTCTGTTACAAGGCAGCTCTGGGTTTTGGAGCCTTTCTCATTTGTTTGTTTGTATTTTAAATGGGGAAAAAAAAAAATATCCAGACAGATTTGTTTGAAGATATACTTACAACAAAAAAAAAAAAAAAAAAAAAAAAAAAAAACTGAGAGGAACAGTAACGTTAGTTGCTAAGCAATATACTTTTCATAGTCCAGATGGAGCCCCATCCTGCATGGGAGTCTTACTGTTTCCCTTTAAATACTGTATAATAACATCAGTTGAAAACGTACTCTCCAAATGGCATCCTGTGAGTCTGCAAAGTGGAGTGCTTGATTCAGCCTCGCTGAAGTCATGAGTGCTGCCTGAGGAAAGCCTGGCTGTCAGGCAGTTCCCGCACCCGAGCCATTCAGCAGTTGTCCCATTAGGAGCTCGTTGCATTTATGGGGATAGACAACTGCATATGTAACTGCTCCGGGTTTTTTGTCTCTCTGGCAGGTGTGGAGGGGAAAAAAAAGAGATGTAAACGCCACTGGTTCATGCCTATGCACTGCCTGCTGGAATAGTCTTTCTTGCCACCTCATTTCCACTCAGGACAAAACTAGAAAAAACCCCCAAACACACACACACAAACACACACAAGCAAACTACACAAACAGGAAAAAAAAAAAAAGGAGAAAATCAGGAGTAGCAAACCAATGATTCATCAGTTCAGCCTTGCGAAGTGCAGACAAGACTGAGGGACATTGTACAACCCCCAGGTTCAGCCAGCTCCACCAACTTGCTTCCCAAGTTGAGGATGTCTCCTAATTTGCTCAAGCAGGACAGAATAAACCATGGATATGTACCTGTGCAAACATACAAGAAACTCCCTCCCAATCACCTTTGCTAGCTTAATTTTCTGCAATATTGATCAGTATTACCAAGCTTCCAAGCAGATGTACCAATAAACAAGTTAAGCTGAACACTCAAATATTTATTTACTGACAACTTTCAAATTTCCTGAGTATCACTCATACAAAAATAACTATAAGATTTAAATATCGCAGTGTGTTATTGCTGTGAGATGATGTGTAACAGCTGGCAATCTGCATTTTCTGGGTATTAAATATTACTGAACAATGTTAAAGAACAAACATACTGTTCTCATAGGGCCCGATTCGGGAAAATGAGAAGCTCTGACTCCCACTCCCTTTGCTGGGAGCCAAGAGAATTCATCTCAGAGGAATGCTTTGGAAGTGTGAGCTTCAAATTAGATTGTTTTTTTATTATTATTATGTTCTGGATCTATTATAAGCACAGCTGTTTACTTATGTGCTAGCTATGTTTAAATAGACATTAGAGGTTAAAATCTAATTTTCTAATTTCGATAGTATGTGCAAATGGTCTTGTTCCTGCCAGAAAGTCATAGCGTGCTATAAAAATCCATAATCATCTTCATCTCTGTTTTCATAGTGCACATGTATATTAGAATGGATAAATGTGCTGACATTCAGAAGTGGCGATGAGCTTTTTGAAATGTCTGCTCAAAAATGGATACTGTAGCTGGGTGTATATTGTTGCCAATGAAACACATTTGAAAAGATTACATGGTATTTTGCTTTCTTTCATGTTTATCAGATATTTTGCCAAGTGAGCCTATGTTGTACCAAGAGCAAACCAGTTTTGCCTTCCTTCCAGTTTCCTTCCATTGCTATGCTCATTCAGAAAATGCATTGCTACCACTTGTAGTCCCTGCAGCTAGATGTAGAGCGAGCAGTCCTCTACCATATCACAGTAAAAGCATCAGGATGAGGCTCTTTTTTTCAGAAAGGGGTTATGTTGTGCCACAAAAAGAAGACTAAATGAAAGAATAAATGAATGTTTCTTAATTTCCCTTTAGCTTTATTGTGTTTTCCTTGTTCTGCATATTGTTCCTGAAAGTGTTATAGTCTTCTTGTTAAATAAGGTGATTTAGTGAATGTCTATTTTTTGTCTTTTTATCATTAGAAACAATCCAAGCAATTGGAGGAAAGAGAATTTATTCCATTGTTTCTGCTGCAATTGCTGGTCTTCGTCAAGTTATTGATTAAAAAAGATGTTTCTTCACTTATAATTCTGTTACACTTTGAAGACCCTATAAAGAGAATTTGGATATGAGCTCCGCTCTTTTTTGTGAGCTGCAGGGATATCCTGGTTGGATTTGCAGCCTTTGATAGATGTGTCATTTTTTAAATATCATGATATGTGTTTATATTACTATGTATAGTATGTGTATTTATGTGTAGATAGACAGTAGGTAAAGCCCTGAGTTTCTGTTATAAAAGGGTAAAATATAACAAACATAAATGGCATTATGCAGCACTGATAGGGACAGCCTTTGAACATTCATTGCTTAACTATGGCAATAAGACTTTTTAAGGTATTAATTATGTGATCTTAGCTTACTCAGTGTTACTTTTCCACTTTTTCAGGGTTTAATGGAAGCTTTATTTTTGTCTAATGCCAAAAGCAACATCACAAAAAAGTAAAGAAATGTGAACGTAAAACAAGGGAGAGTGATGTAATGTGGGACCAAACATTGTTAGAAAAGGAAGAGAAATAAAGCAACCTTTCTTCCACATGCATGAGCAAGCTTAAGCTACGACAATTTTCTCACATATGTGCTTCAGATGGCTTCAGAGTCGGGGTGCGCAGTACCAGTAAATAGCAGTCAGTTTGCGGCTAATAGCAGAGCACATAGGGAAATCAAAAAAGGAAGGGCTTTAAGACAAGAAGGAGAAGGGGAGGAAACTGCAAAGAGTGTTAAGTGAGGACATACTTTCAGAGAATATCAGTAATCCTTAATGCAATCAGAGGCCTGGTAAAATTGAAGTACATAACGACTTTATAGCCATGGAGAACAGGGGCTAGCTCAGCCGCGCTTGGAACACTGTTCTTGGCAATCTGCTCTGCAAGATCCTTGGTGACTTTACTGGAGTTATTCAGGGCTCAAAGCGCTTTTCAGTATGAGCCCAGGTTCATACTCACAGAAAGAGGCACAAAAATAGCCAAGTCAAATGGAAAGATGCAAAGGAAACAGAAAAGGGGAAAGAGACCAGCATTAAGATAATCTTTGAGAACCTTAGTATTGCATTTCACAGCTTAAAAAGTTACAGAGTGCAGAACTCAGAAGCAAAACAGACCACTGACATACACGGCAGTCTGAAGAATTTAAAGATGGGTATTGGGAATTGAGAGATGGGAATTAATTCCCTTGTCACTGAAAGCTGAGTGCCATTCCAAAGTGGCAGAAAAGGAGGCACTGCAAATGCAACATCAAACATTTAAAAAAAACCTGATATTATACCATATTTCTACTAAAAAACATGGTGAATGTCTTAGTGTGACATCAAAGGCAAAAAAGGAGGGTAATGTTATTACAAAGGTTGGTTCGAGGCTATCTTCTATTAAAAGTCATGAAGTGTAACTGAACACAGCAAAATCCTGGGCAGCAGAAAATATTTCCCAGCAACTTTTATTTGTCTGTGGAAATCATTGAGACAAAGCAGAGTGAAAATGTCTTCATCTGAGTTCTTTAAAGTGAACAAAGTGGAAAAACATATGCAAACAGAGTGGATTCCCTAACAGATAAAAATCTATCATATCAAACATATGCAATAAACAATGAAGTCTAACTTTTGGTGCCCTTCCATGTGGAGACAAACACACATTGATGTAGAAAGTCCTTGCAGCTTCAGACTGACGGTCTGGTAAAGTATAGCCATGGATTTAGTTTAACATTTTTATCTGTCTGAAAGTGCTAACCATGGCCCTATCTTACTGGAGGAGGAAGATGGTCAGGCTGAACCGAATTCCCTTCTTAAAAACCCTCTCACCCTCTTGTTATCCTTCTTCAAAAAAACTTTAAGACCACTTTTATAAGCTTTTAAATCTTTAGAAGGTTGAAGCTGTGTAAGTTGCATTGTACTGAGGCCTGTTTCTGCTAAACCAGTCAATATTGTCGCTGTTTGCCTGACTCTCCAAATATTCCTCTGTTGTCCTCTGCTTAATGTTTAGATCAGGAGCCATTTGGGCAGGAATACCATGTTTTGTAAATACTTCTACAAACCTAGTACAATTTAGTCCTACCCCAGAATAAGGATTTCAGATATGGTCATAATTAACAATAAGAATGAAAGTGGCCAGAATAAGGCAGCTGTTCTCCAATAAAGCCATGTCACTTGGAGAAGACATTAGCAAAGCAGTAACTTGGTTTTCTGAATAATTCTCACTTTAGCAGTAGAAGGAATATAGAACCACACAGTACTTCGTGTACTAATACAGTCCTTGAGACAAGCTGTAAAAGAGATGAAGCATCTCATCACTAGAAAATAGTTATAATTTAAGACTTATGCCAGACAGAAACACAAACGCTCACTTCTCTGCAAAAGTAAGAAGATACTCAAGATTTAGAGATATTACTTGCAGTTGTTTTAACAAATTTCCAAAGTTGGGGGGAGGGGCAGGCGATAAAGTAACTGCAATTGAACTTGGTTTAAAAAGTGTGAACTGATACATTTTTTTGATAATTTATAACTGTGTAAGATGTTGGCCATTAACACGGAAAGTAAAAAAAGTTGTACAAACTGGCATAGCTTAAATTAAACCAAATGCCAATTCATGTCAACGTGCAGGAAAAAGGTATTACAGATAGAAGAATGTGAAAGATGTTCTGGTGAAAGAAGATGACTAGCAGAGGGAAAAATGACAGCTTACTAGTGTTTTATACCACGCTACCTTCAGATTTTAAAGAAAAAAACCCAAATGTCACTAAAGCTTGAAGAAGCAATAGCTTTCCAAGGGTTTAAACTGTTTGAAAAGCTGGCTGTAGTGAACACTGTTGGAGGGCACAAGGGGCACCAGAGGGGTTTGCAGTAAAGCCAAAACCAAAGTAGCTTTCAAAATCAATCAGAAACTGCTGTTTCAGGAGCTGTGCTAGAATTAATGCCAAATAAAATGCATGCTACTCCACAGAGAGTTTAATGAACCTGCTTGGAGGCAACAGAATGAAGGTGCCGTTGGCATGGAGCAACATTTCAAAATAACCTGGAGCAGGTTGCTTAAAGACCAAACATTTATAACAAAACTGAACAAAGCATGAGCGGAAACTGGGAAGAGGCTAATGAAGTTCTGTAAGCAGCATCAATCACTTCCTAAAACACACAGAGGAAACAAACTACATTCAAAATTTTTTTAAAAGCACCATGTGAGATACATTACAATCCTTTGAAAAGGAGGGAAGTTTGCTTAGCTTCTTTGAATGACTTTAAGCATTT
This sequence comes from Elanoides forficatus, assembly GCA_025311575.1. Taxonomy (NCBI): domain Eukaryota; kingdom Metazoa; phylum Chordata; class Aves; order Accipitriformes; family Accipitridae; genus Elanoides; species Elanoides forficatus. Next base: position 3,967,709 of record JAOBAS010000007.1, on the reverse strand, counting down.
ACATTCAGCAAACAAGACATCTAGAGAAAAATTCTAGTCAAGCCCTCCTGTCCCTCCAAGCTAAGTTCTTTGGTATTTTTCTCTCTTTTTCTTCTCCATCCACCCCACACTCCTTTTCATCTGTGTTTCACTTTCAACATACCACTTGGGATCAGTACACAGCAACAGCCGCAGTGTTTCTGAGTAACTGTGCTGTGCCAGAGCTAGTGATGAGTTTATTCGCCTGTATGCCTGAGCAACAATTCCAAGGCATTACTTATTTCAGGTTTTTTGTATTAGGAGATTTTCTCACTACTCCTGGAATCTGAAACGTGTTTCAGCCAACTATGTCGTAATTAGAAATGATGCTCTAATAATCAGTACATTTTTCAAGCATCTCAGTGTTCAGAAAATGGATATTTTCAAAGCCAACACTGGAGAAAAAGGGGTGAGTCTTTCATCAGCTATAATATATTTTACTCCCCCCCCCTTTTTTTTTTTACTTATGT
>JAOBAS010000007.1:3938674-3965955 GCA_025311575.1 Elanoides forficatus | reverse complement strand
GGTGGTGTGTGTCTGTGTGTGTGAGTCATTCTTTCCTTTCTCCTACTTTTTTAAGCGTTTAGAAGTGCTTTAATGAATTATGGTTTGAAAAGTTTCTGGGGTATTTGTGTGACCCCAGCAAAGCTGCGGGAAACAGCCGTTTCTGGCAAGCAGGCGAATGTACAAAGCTATGAATACCCTCAATAACTGTTTTCCAAGCCATACAAACAAGTATTAGGCACAGCTGAGAATCATCATCCTCTTTGTGTTTGGATTCATATCAAGAAATCTCTTTTCGGAGGCAAGACCAGGAGGAACAAACCCAAGCATAACGCAGAAATGTTATGTGTGTGATGAAAGAATAAGGGACTGCCAGCAGAGCACTGTTTCTATTTCCCTCTTGCTTTCTTTTAGACAGCGTATACAGACATAAGTCTTGCGGGCCAGCAAAAGTCACAAACAGTGATGCGGAAGATGTACATGGTATAAACAAAATCTTTCAAAAGAAACAGTAGGCTGGGTGATATCAGATTTAGGATCTCAACAGTCTTTCACCACAAACCTCAGGGATTTCAGGACTAGGCTGCAAAGGCCTACTGAGAGAGACATTCATTATTTATGACCTTGGATAAGGATAAACATAAACAAAACACTGAAAACAAACAAAAAGCTCAGCAGAAATTATACTGTGTGGTTTTACTACATTAGGATTTTTGGTTAATAAAATGTGCGGGGGTTTTTAGCAACAGTGTACCAATTTAAAATAATAAAACCTAATGAAAAATTAACAATAACATGAAATGTTTCAGTAATGTTCCCTGTAATGGCTGTTGACGTGGGAAATAAATCATCAAAAGGATTTCTGAAGAACAAATTTAACAAAGAAATATGTAATAAGAGCGGCTTAGATAGCTATATTCAGTACATAGACTTAAAATGTAATTCTACATTCTCCCACATTAAATATTTAAATTCTCATAAGGAACAAAGAATGTGGGACTAACTTTCTCTCTCTTCAGGCGTATTACATTTCAAAGCAAGGATGTCCTTAGGATCCAGCTAAAGCCTGGATCTGTGATTGTATTCTACTCTTTGGCCTCAAACTAATTGTAGCAGAAAATTAATTATGTCCAACATTTCAAACTTAAGTTTTTAAAAAGCAGCTTGATCCTGAAGGGCAGGAGTTGCTCAGCATGTTACATATTGAAGCTCTAAGTGGCCTGATTTTTCAGAACTGCTTGACTTGTCTAACACATTAGCTTTTGATAGAACCAGATGGTGTTTAGGTCTCAGTATTTCAAGGCACCTTGACACAGATCCTTAAATGCATTTCTGTATAATTCAGACTGATTTTTAATACTTCCAAGGGTCTTGCCCCTGGGTATACAATGACAACATTTGGAAACTGCAGTCTAAGCATTAAAACTGTGTAGGACTTTGTCTGTGTAACACATGTGCAGGACAAACACAATTTGATGAGTAGGGAACAAAGGAAATAGGTCTTTTTGTCTAAATCTAAAGCACAAGGGAAAGTTTGTGCTAAAGGTCTGGCCTATTTTTTTTTTTTCATTTTACAGTCTGTGACTTGTAAAAGGACTCCAAGGTTAAAAATCTGTTTAGTTATCTCTAGCTGAAGATTTCAAATTTTTTTTTTCAGGGATATCAGGTCATGTATAACAAATAACTTTTATAAACAATAACTGGAATGGTGACGGAAAAACAAGGAGAGAAATCCTATCTCTATAATAGATTATATTTTTTATTACTCAAGATACACAAAAAGCCCAAATTTCAATAATTAAAAGAAAACAGCTTAAAATTAGGACTTGTTGACTTTCTACGGTAGAGTACAAGTCTTCTGAAAGATTTTGCTTCCAAAAGGTGGGCAAACATTGTGTGGGGAATTCTCAGCTCTTTCATGAAGGCTTGTCGCTGCAAGGTGGTTATGCTGAGTATTCTGTAAAAGGACTAACTTGAAATATAAATGCCTTGTCCTTGACTTGTATTGAAACTCTGATACTTTGTGAAGTTTATCACAAATGGAAACATTGCTTATACCTTTTGGAGACTTTGAGGGATCTGACTTTTTATTGAAGTTACAGGCAATTTAAAGGCATTTTACAATGTTTATCCATTTAAACTTAGCATCAAAGCATCACAGACAGTATTTTCTTCTGAAACATAAGGATTAACGTTTATACAGAATGACCTGCAGAGCATGGAGGTTTTAAACTAACACCCACTTTGTTTTGAAGGGAAACTATGGAAGCACTTGGAGTCTCACTGTAGAGGAAATGAAGTAGTTGACCTTTTTTATGCTATTCCATGTGATCTTTACCGTGAAATAATAACGAAAATGATGGGAATGATGACAACGCTTGCTGATATGAGCTACTCAGGATAATAAGGAAAAACATGTCCTTAATCCTGACTTATAAGTAAAAATGAACTGTTAATCCTCACAAGATTCCTCTAGTATACAATCAATAAAATGGCAACTGATTTTTTTTCTTTAAATCCATAGTCCTCAAAAAAAGCAACAGACAAGAAGTAAATAGAAGAGCTAATCATACTATGAAGTATTTGCCTAGGGATGCCACATTCAAACCAATTTTTGGAATGAATACATACAACAGTATTATTGAATTAAATATAATTCAATCTTATTTAAAAATGTGACGCATTTGAATTGTTCTGACTGTCCTTTTGTGAGCAGTGATAAAAATAATTCAAAGCAAGAGGTTCATTGTTAAACTAGAGACAGGCCAGAATCAGGCCCTTGTCACTAAGCTCTGCAGCCATACAACTGATTATATGTATTAGACTCTGCAATATTTTTTTCAACAGAGCTTGGTGAGACACTGAAACCCAGCCTCTGCGAAGTGCTAAAAATGCACGGTAAGGAGGAGCATTGAATGAGCAGAGAGATGAATAATGTGAGCCGACAGGTCTTTTCAGATTTTACCTTGTTATCTTATGGGTCTATCAACAGGGAATGGAGAGAAATCCAATGACTTTCCCAGCCTGAGGATGTTGTTGAATACCAGACTCCTTAAAAATTCACCAGTCTTTAAGGTGTGATAAGCTAGAGTCACAAAAGAATTTCACTGTTGCAATTATTTAAGCTAATTATTATACCAGTTTCCAAGTCTAAATTTGTTCTTTTCTGACTAAAATAATTCCTTCTTTTGCTTGGGAAAGAAAATGTATGGGGTAAAATTCTGGTTGCTGAAATCCACTGCAAAATTAAACTCCCCTCCAACAGAACGACAAGTTCACAGCAGTGGTGTCAAAATGTTTGGTCTTGTGTTCCCTTTCAAAAATCTTAAGGGTTTTGGGTTTTTGCATTTTTTTATTGTATATTTTTATAGGTGAAATATACACCTTCAATACAACTTTAGCAATTGTACTGAACAGCCTCGTACAGATGAACATCAGTTAGGTTAGATCTAAGATGAAAGAGTGTTTTTCATCTTTTAATAAGAAAAGCAGAAAAGCAGTGATTATTTATATCCATTGCATGTTTTGCTTTACATGTTGCTTAATACTGGTTGTACTGAGGGGTGAAATGGACTGGATTTTGAGGGAAGAGTGGGCACGTGGGGAATGAGATCTTCTCAGTTTAGGCTTCTAGAGTCAATGAGTTCTCTGCATCAAAAGACTGTCCATAGGTGTTTTGATTAAAGAGAGAATCTTGACAATAACCTAGCCTATTCAAAACTTCATAAACAAATCAAGTTAAACTACTTAAAAACTGCAAAGAAAGAAATGCAAGATAAATACGATCAAAACAATCAAGCTCCGGAGTGACCGTTCCACTGTATCCTGAATGAGCAAAAGACTGACCTAAAGGGTATGTCTAAGTTTGAAGTTGGAAGAAATGATCTGTGATGTTTCCATTGATATATAAAACCATAATGTATGCAAATTACTTATCTAAATGTGTAATGCAAGACAAGTATCTTTCTATGGATAATTTAATCACTGAATTCTTTTAACTGGACTAGCAGCCTTGAAGAAATTCCCCTCCATCTACATGTCAGGCAAATTATTCCCCTAACAAGAAACAATTCCTGTTCAATACCATCAATCACATCTGCTCTTGGAAGTGGGAAAGCAACTTTAAAGCATCTGGTAGGAAAGTTACTCAGGTGGTCCCATGGAGCCAAAACCAATCACCACAAGATTTTTGTATTGCAAACTGCAAACCAGGCATCCTCAATATATCAATGATCTACAGGCTTCATGGCCATATCCCCAGCTGGATACATTGCATCACGCAGGCAATGAAATAGACCCTTTTGAGATACACCACCAACAGTTGATATTTAGGAATCTGGCATGATATGTCATATTCAGGATAATTTACAACCTGACTGGGAACTGAATGTCATTTATAACATTATTAAATTGCCACGTAGCAAACATTTGGCATAACTCAGACATGGAAGGTTACATACAACAGGAGCAAGCTTATTCTCACTTTTTTGTTTGTTCAGCCCTTGAAAGGCTGAATACCACATCGCTCACTCACAATACTCATTAATTACCTATTTCCTTGATACTCATTAGAATATTGTTTTCTTTGGTGATGGATTCATACATAGACATCTTTATTTTTTTGCTTTATTATCATGCCTGGAAGACTAACAGAACAATATTAGTTACAGAAAGAATACTGTGATTTAATGTATGAAAACAAAAGGTTATTTAAAATTACTCAGCTCAAATGTTTAATGTTAAGAAATATGCTTTATAGCCATAAATGTGATGCTAATTAGGCATAATTTATTCATGTATCCCACTGAATCATTGATGACAATTTATTTGAGAAAACTAGGTTCTTCTGCATGTTAGTTTATTCATATGCTGTAAAACCAAAAATATTTTTAAACTGTATCTATTACTGTAGACCTATTTTTACTCTTACTCAGAAGAAAATAATTACTTCTGTCTTAGCTTGAAAATTTTTCTGCTGGTAAATGAATTTTGTAAACTGGCAAAAGCATTGGTAACTTCAAACAAAACTTGATTTTTGACAATGTAAGAAAAGAATTCAGTGTACATCTTTATGTCCACAGGAATATGTATCTGATCTGAAAACATCTTCAGCTAAATAAAGCTGCATTCACATGATCTTAAAACAATAACAATAGCCAGGCTAAAAAGGTATTAGCAGTTTAATCAGACATGTAAGAGCTATGTACAGCACTGAATAGTATCTATTTTCTGAAAACAGTTGTACATGGTAGCAGTTTCAATTATGTTCCTTGAAATGCATTTCTGTAAAATCTTTTCCACAATTAGCCAGCCGACGTGTAAGAAATGGAATGACTATTGGACATGTTATCCCAGCTTATACCTATTTGATAGATAAAATAAACAAAACCATATTCCCTCAGGTGTCTGGATGGGCTAGTATCTGCAAATTTACATATTCAAAAGTCTAGAAAACTTGATAGAAAATAAACATCTAAACCACCTGTTCTTCTCAGGTTCTGTTTTCACATGCCAATAAAAGGTTCTGAGGGTTTATTTGAAACAATATGCTTTGTATGGTGTTGATTGCACTGTATGTCATATCTAATAGCCTTGAAGATCTTTGTTGGCATTACACAATCAGCAGGCATTTTTGTTAAAGCCAATTTTCTCTTGAATGATATATGTACTTACTTCACACCTCCAAAATGATTCGTGACTGATAAGAAAAGAATGGAAATTATTTCTTCTGCCAAAGCAAATAGTTTCATACAAACTTGCTTTTACTATGAGGTAACCAAGGGCAAAACCACAGAAGCCTTTCCTCCTCAAAGGAATAGAAGTCCAACAACGCTCTGTATTGCTAGAGGTGTGTTACTAGTGTAACAAAGTCTTTACTTTGTGACTCAAACAGGGCTCCAGAGCACACAGAGAAGTCAGGGAATCCAAGTATGACTCAGGTTTAAAGTGTCAGTGGAGCCTCAGAGAGATATAAAATGGCCATGGTGATGAAATATAAAAACAAAGGAAGAAATAGCTAAAATAATTAGTGGGTCACAAAGCAGGTATAAGGCAAAGAGTATTAGAATTCTGATCATTTTACTACAAAGTTTCCAAGTTGGCATCTTTTGCTTTTGAAAAAAAGAAAAAAAAAAAAAGAAAAAAAAACCCCCAAAACCCACAACCCAGATTTTCTGTTCTTAACCAACTTTAGGTATTTCTTGGCACCTGGTGAAAATGAATCTAAAGTGTAATTAAAAAAAGCTTAAGGAAGAAGCTTAGAACAACTTTCTAAAAAGCTACTATTGAGAAAGTCTAGGAATACTGAAAATGGACAAGGAGAGGGAAGAAACTTTTTATTGTCATAATCTATCATTAACAAAAAGCCATGGTGTGAGAACAATATTTGCTGTAGATAAAGCATTGACAAGCTATCAACATCCGAAATGCGAAGGCATTATCATTATTACTATAGTACGAACATTATATAAAATGTATATGCAAAGGACAGGGATAACAAGGCCCTCCAAAATCGGTGGTTTTCATACCCCTCTATAAATGATGGAGCTAAGAAAAATTTTTTTCCAAGGGTACCCATCATGCCAAGGTAAAGGCAAACCTGCAATCACTACAAGCCTGTGCAGCCACAAGATGGCTCGCAGAGTGACAGCCTGCAAAAGGCACATCAGGACTATGGGGTGCCTACGCTCTCATTAATTACAATTTCCATTGAACCATACACAATGCCTGTTTAGTCCTGGCAGTTGCATCCTCTGACATGTTAATGAAGGAAGACAGGAGTACAATCTTCAAATGCTTCTCAGGGACAGAATACCAAGTATGAAGGGAAGGGGAAAAAACCAATTGCAAGCAGATGGTGAGATGCATAAAGAGCAAGCAACGAGTAGTTAGATTATATTCAACCTTTCACCTCAGTAATGCCAGTTTAAGTCTTGTATATTCTAGAGTAGCACCATTTCTGAGACATTAAAAATAAATATAAGACTGAGCCCTTGGCTTTATTATCTCTTGTCACAGCAGTGGAGAAATTATGCCTTTGGGAGTTAGCTCAGTGATAAAACTGTTTATTAGTTATTTAATAATTACCAAAATGGAGGGAAAGAATGGAAAATCACAATACACATCATAATCCCCAAATATAATTATTTCAGACATAGACAAAGACAACACAACATGGATGGTTTTAGCTTGAGAATACAATGATGTGACATAGCAGGACATACATTGCTTTTACACAGAAAGTGGAAATGAAACCCACTTTTTTGTACATGTTAGTATGCCTTTTAACCATTAATATACACTGCCTATGCAGCAAGAGACAGTTCCCTTATGCTCCCTTATTTGTTTGCAAAGTATCAGCCACACAAAGGATGCTGTAAAAATGAAAACAGCAACCTTGGGTGAGGTAAAGAAATTCAGGTTTCATTGCTAAGCTTCACCATTTAATAAGTTTCAAGAAAGAAGTCCAGGTACCACAACTTATTTTCATCATCTCACATGAACTCTTCCCTTGCTGGCTGTGCCATACTCTGTAAGGTTTTGGTGCAGCTTTAATTTCCTCTCTATAAGCATCAATAAACTTGGCTAAGAAGCCTGACAAGGATTACTCCTGAATATTTTAATTACAGTGGTCTTTGTATTGTCTCTTGTATTATCATTCCTCTTGCACACTGATGCAAGAAAGCTGGGAGAGTCTAATCCCTGTTTGCTGAAATCATTCCTTATAGGTTGCTTACAAACATCCTGAAATCTAGAAAAGATACAGGTGGCTTAAAAATACTTAACTTCAGCACTACTTTTCTGCTGAGCAGAGCTTGGACACTTCATATTATGCTGCGTTGGTTGTTACATTTAGGACTATAGCAACACTTTTCAATACCAGTTGCTGTGTAATGGACCTAGAATCCACAGATCTTCATTAGGAATGGGAAAGAAATTAAAACTAAAAAAAAAAACCAAACAAAACCCCAAACCCTATGAAAAGGAGGCCTAGATGAAGAGATGAGTTCTTCAATAGAATAATTAAAAGAAAATCCATTATCCTCCCAAAATCTGCAAGATTCACGCCAAATAAGCCAAGTCAAACTAAAGGATGATGTAGACCCTGGTTGTTTCCCAGCGCCGCGCAGCTGCACTCCTATTCTGAAACAAAGCCTGCAGCTAACTATCTGAAAATACTCACTTTGTTATGATATAATGAAATAAATATCAGACCTTCTGAATGTTGTCACACCTGTGGAGTTATTGAAATAATATTTTAATTGAAAAAAACCCCCACAACTGTCCTAAAGATTCATAAACTAGAGACTTCTTTTTGTCCTTTACTTTAAAAATAGTATCAGACTCAAAGCTACTTTTCCGTTTCAAACTTGTATGAGTAAATCATAGACCTACAACATCAGGGCCAAGAAAATTCTTCTGAGTTAAGGCCCAGTTCATTTCATTTAAAACAAACTGAAAAAAGTTGCCCAACAGTATTAAAATCAAAGGGAAATTTCCCACTGACTTTTATGAAAACCCAATTTTCCTAAACAAACCAGAATACTTGAATACCAAAGGCGACAGTCACTGATTTTTAAAAAATAAAATCATCGGTATGACCATCCCAAGAGACATTTTGGTAGTGAATAGTCACCTAATGCCTGTAGAGAAATAGACTGTTCTTTTTGCGGTAGCAACCACACATCTGACTGAGATTATAGATGGGTTTCTGTTTATGTGGCACATACGAAAAAATAACATTAAAAACTACTTGTCCAGATTAGCAGAGCAGTATGGTGATGGGCAAAAGTAAAGAACTGGAAGCCTTCCAAATCTTTTCCTGTGAATGAGACTGTCCTTCAAACATACCTATCATTTAGAGGGCAACACCTTCCTTTGTGTTTCATTATACTAATCCTTTCGAACAACAAAAGCTTTCCAGGGAAGTACCTGTTGATGTGAAAACCAAAGATGTGCTGGGTTGAAAGGCATCCAATGGCATTACCTAGTTTGTCTTCCTCCTTTGAGGCAAGATGAAGTGCATACCTAGGACACCCCAGACACATATTTGTGTGACCTGTTCTTAAAAACTCCTGGTTTACCTCCTTACATAAATCCTCAGTCTACAGATGAAGAGTGTTATGTTTTATCCCATGTGCAGAGAATACACAAATTCCTATTAAGAGTTTTGATATGCTGGAAGATTTTCTGTTTCCCCATCAACACTTTCTCGTATCAATAAAGCAAACCTAGCACTTTGAGCTTTCTAAATCTAAATTAATTGTTATTATTTGAAACCTGTTACTCTTTTCTAAATACCACATCATTTTTAAATGGGGGTATGCGGGAAGGGTCATGATACTTCCGAGTACAATGTAGCTGCTATTATGTTCCATGCAAAAGGGAACAGAAACAGTGCCAGCATCAGCAGCAACAGAATCTGTTTGCCTTCCTCCTTCGGGAGCAAACCAACATGCACAAACTTGTACAAACATGAGGGCTCTGTCATTTGCAGAAAGTGCAGCAGTTTTAATAAGACGGGATCCATCTGCTTTGAGATGAGCAGAAGATTGTTTGCATGATCATAACCTCTTTGTATGTTGCAGAAGATCTCTGGTACATTAGCAACGTGGAAAAGATGCACAATACTACATTTACTTATTTAGCTGTAAGTCATAGGTGTCAATGTTATGGAGGATTTTACACATGGTTGACTTTCATTTAAAGAAAAGACAACAAACAGTAACTTGAGGAGATTTGGGAATGGAGCTAGATGAATGGAGCCTTTTCTTTTGAAACCTCTGCTTGGCAGTGGCAGTTCACCTGTGAAGTTTGCCCACTTTTCACAAAACTCTAACTTTTAACAAAACTCAACTAACATGATTAACGTGGACTGAATTTCAGATATTTCAGATACAATGTGGAGGATCTTACCTCAGCCAAAGGACACTGGATCAAACGTGGGTGCAGAAGATGTATCTTTTATTTGTAATATAGCAATAGATGTAAATACCTATTTCCCAGATTTATCTAGCTTACTGCTGACTTTTCATTTGTTACAATAATCTCCTCTTCTCTCTTCATTAATTTATGCCCATAATTAACATGTGCCTGGTAATTATATGAAATGGTATGGAACACTCATATTAAAACTAAGCTCGGTGTAGGTTTTGGTAACAGATGTTAAGCATGTCTGATCAATCATTTTGACCTGTAATATCAGACAAAAGCCTAGAAAAAAACAATTAAATGAGCCCCTGAAGACTCAAATAAGACGCCATCAAACAAGTCACCAAAACCAGGAGATCTTACCTGTAGCTAATTTATTTGAAAGTCTTTTCTGAGCTTTTTCTCAGGAGTAATGTTATTTAAAATAATTGTTGTATGCAAAGGATGGATTGTAACTCTCTTCCACCAAAGTATTAATGCAAATACAGTGATTAGCAATTATTGATTTAGTGCTCAAAATATTGTCACTTTAAGGTTCTGTTCTCCCTCTTCTTTCTTTTCAGAAGTGTTTTGCACAGCTGTGCAGTGATCCGTCTAAACTGGAGAATTATGATGAAATAGTGAAGCAATATGCTATGCCACAGTGTGTATAATGATACATCTGCTGGTTGGGTGCATTTTTCTTTTGTTTTTTTTGGTTTTTTTTTTTTTTCCTTTTGGCAACTATATAACCTGGCTTTTAAATACTGAAGCGTGGATCATAAAGCATAGATTATATTCTTTAAAATTCTTTGTATTAATCTCTGCTGGAATATGGATGAAGAGCATGCGTATGCATACCTATGCCCACTGCTCACAGATTATCTAGTAACGTAAATTTAGAATACCTTTGATATGACACTCTACACTACCATGGGAAGAGGCACAGTAATAAAAGCTCAGCCTGTGTAATACTAGTCCACAGCTTCACTGTTCTCCTTTTGTTCTACTAGTAGTCTGCACAGATAAGAGTAGCTCTCAGGTTATATCATCAAGGACTGGCTCTATAATTTGCCATGTCCTAGGAGAAGGCCCAATTTATTCTGCATTTTTAATTCTTTACTTTTTTTTTTTTTTTTTTTTTTAATTAATAAGACTGTGGAATAGTTGCAAGACTTTATTTTCAGGACATTAGCTGCTCATTTGTAATTCAATTCACTTTCTATTACTAACCTATAGATGAGAATTTTCTTGCATACAGAGTAGCAGTGGAAGCTTGCTTGCTTGCTTGTGGATACCTGAACAAATACATTTGGAATATTAAACACCTGCTAATTAGAGGCAGATTTCCAAAATCAACATGTGTGCCTACTTATGTGGGCAAATTACAAATTCCTCTCCAGCTGGACAAGAGAACTGGTTCAAGGATTTTGTTTTCAGCAGAGAGATCATAGCTATATTCGTCTGGAACTGCTTTGTATATAAGGATGCCTCTAGACAGGATAACTGGCCAATGTACATGATTTAGACTAGTTATTTTCTAATAGCTATGCCATTAGACTAGCCAAGTATATGACAGGTTTTCTTCACAGCTTTATGGAATATCTTTATATAACCATTTGTTTTCGCTGTCAGACTGTGTTTCTTTTATCTTAGTGTTCTTCCCAGAAGGAGACCTAATCTTAAAACATAACAGCAAAATGTCAACTTGCACTGAGGTACCTAAGGCACCATTCACTGCATGGCGATTTTGAGAAACAGCAATAGCGACATTGCCTTTTAATAAAGTATGAGACAAGTAGCAACAGCTTGAAATGTTGCCTTTAAATAACCTACTGTTGTGCACTAAATGTGTATTAAATTAACAGAATTATAACTGAAGAAGACATTATTTTTAAATAAGTTTCTAGGACTAATATTAGCATAGTGTTTGCCTAAGGAAAAAGCATTTGCTGTGAATCAAAGATCAAGTCACTCTTGAATTCAAAAATTCTATAAAATTATTCTGTGTTAAAACTACAGGAATATCCTTATCTCTGTGTTACTTCTTATTTTATTTCTTTCTCAACTCCTGGTCATAGATTCCTGTGTGCTATTGCTAAACTTAGAAAAAACAAAATCTCTGGCTTTTTTTCTTCTTTTTTTTTTTTTTTCCCTTTGCAAATACTTTCCAGAAGTATAATTTTCTTACAAGTAGACTTGTTATGAATGTTTTATAGTGCTGGTTTGTTTTGTTTTGTTTCCCAGGATGTAAATATACCCAAAGGAAATACTGGTTTTATCTAAAAGTATTTTGCAGCATTCTTCTAATAGGTGCCAAGCTTTCTGTGTACCAGAATGAAAAAAGGGATTTTTACAGAAGAAAAAAAAAAACAAAACAAAACAAACCAAAACCAAACCAGAACAACCTAACAACACATTTTGGATATGTTCTTCATAATAAATCTGATTAAAAGAAAACAGTTATTATCAGTGGCATGAATTTCCAGGAGTAAACATTTCCCATCTCCAAAAAGAAGTGCCAGCAGAAGCAACTGCCATCCTGTTGCCCACAACTCCAACTTCTGATCCCTAGGGAATGTTCTTCAGAAACCTAAAAATTTCTGGTCTTACTTGTCTCTTCTCTCTTTCAGTACCTCTTACTGCCTATTCACTGGTAATTCAGCACGGATAGCAAAAAAACCCCCCAAACCCCACAACCCTAAAAATCGAAGATACTCGAGAAGACAGAAAATTTGAAATGGTTCCTTAACTGTTGGGAGTAAAAAGTAAGTGACATAGACTAATGCATCAAAGACACAAACCCAAGGTGTATATAAATTGATGGATGAATTAAAATGTTAAAATTAGAAGAGAGGGGAAAAAGATGGATAATCTGTCATTTTCATAATACATCAACATTTGCTCATGATCAGAGATTTTTTTTTAAAGCCCATTTTATCACAAACTTCAGACTTCTGTTTGACTTAGTAACAAAGCCTCTGAATAGTGGGGATAGAGCACAAATGTCTGAACAGCCTTAAACAGAGCATTACAACTGGCTGTTACTATAATAAAACTGCAACACTGCTCTGAAGCTGAAACAGAACCTCATGACTGTTACTCAATAAATTTCTAAAACATAGGTTCAATAAAAATATATCCAGTTTCTGCACTACAGAATCTCACAAGGCCACAAAAGCTTTATATATTTTATTGAATTATGCCTGAAGCATAGATTTGTAAATGAGAAATCATCTGTTCCTGAAACCTAGCAAGAAGATATCATTTTATTCTCCAAAGCTGATTGTATCCCTCCCCTACCCCCCTTTTTTCGTGCACTCAAAAGAGCAGGCTAAAATAGCAGAAGATATTAAAGACTTTTTTGGCTGTTTAAAATACTTATCTGCGTATCATAAAAATGCAGATGATTTTTTTTAAAAGTGAACAGTGCCATGGGATATTGTTACACTATGGTAGGACAGTCTTTTTAATGTTCCTGTTGTGATTTTAAGTAGGTAAGATTATTGTGTACAGCACTTACTCTGTTAGTGAAGCATGAATACAAAGACTGTTGCTGAGATACAATTATTTTTTAAAAAGCATCTAGGAAATGCTTTGTGCTTGTTTTGTTTCCAACCCTAATATGCCTTTTTGATATGTCTATAGGCATATAGGTTATGTCTAGGCAAGTGGGCATACACACGCACTAGAAAGCAGTCAAAGTTCCTCTCCATTTTGAATAAAAGAATATTCAAATTATTTGTTTAGTCTTCAGTAACTCACTGCCTTAGAGTCAGCGGATAACATTCACTCAGAATGGTTATGATAAATCTGCAAGAAATATTTGTCGGAAGTCATTACATCTTAGCTACTAACATAATAAGACTTCACCTTTCAAGAAAATCAGAGGAAGAAAAAAAAAATCATCTAATGAAATTTGGATGCATCTTTCCAACAAGTCCAGAGTTTCTAAAACAGTGTGGATTCTGGTTTTTCATAAGCCCAGAAACCAGTGCTCAGCCAGAGATTGCTGCATGTCCTCTGTAACGTCGCCCAGCGAGGGGCTGTATAGTTTAGAAAGGCAAACCAGAAGACTGGTGCCTCCCTGTGGAAACATTACTGTATTTTCACAGACAAATGTCAGACTCATCCAGCCATCAAAGGCAATGCTGCTGACTGATGTCTGAGTCAAAGACAAACAAACAAATCTAAAGATAGCTTTAATGAAGCAAATATAAAAGGATCAAAGACATAGAGGAGAGAAAGGAGGTGCATGCAACAGTAGCATGCATTTGGAGTTAAGCCGAAAACCAAGGAAATTCAAAGAGAAGGAGGGAACATGATTTCCTGCTTCCAAAATTTAGATATAAGCATGGCACCTAAAAAAAGAAAATGAGATATAAATCTGGTTCATTTCTCCATCACCACAGTGAGCTGACTGGCAGTAAAGCCAGCAACAATCCCACTGCATACTCTGACATTAGTTAGGCTGGTTGCAGGGCAAATGCTGTGATCCTAAAAGCATACTGAAATCTCAGCTACTACCAACTAAAAATTCCACCGGGCAGTCCTGCTGAGAAGTCACTCTCGCCAGTTTTCCACAACTGCCATCCATTATCATGGGGTTACAAAGCTGCTCTGTTCTTTCCAAGCCGAGAGGTATACAGAGGTTGATGAGTATGGACTGTGAGAAGTAAAGTTGAGTAGATGATAAAGATGGACAGTGTCTAGTTAGTGACTGGGTAGGTTTGAAAATGTGGATAGGAATAGAAAAGGATATAAATGGAGTCAAAGCGCCATTTAGGGGTTACTGAAGCATGAGTTGTTTAAGGACTGAATTCTTCTCTTGATTCAGGAGATTCATAGCCACAGTGAAGTGACTCCTGCTGTAGATGATTCCTGCATGCCCCCAGCTGATGAGGGCTCAGCTTTTGCTCCAGTTAATGTCATCTGAAGAATAATCTTTTAAGGTCCAAACTACATACCATAAGGATAAACTAGTCCCCTGATGTCTATCTATCTCCAGACTAATAGCGATAGAGAGCAAATATTAATATTGTTATATTAGTTTAATTATTATTTATAACAGAAAACCTCAATCTCTTAACCTCACACAGACTGCACTCTGCCTAGTTCTGCAGCTTGGAGTTTCCTTACCTTATGCGTAGCTAACTACTTAGTTCTTTAAATAACATACACAGTTAAGTTACAATAAAACCAATTTGCAAGTATTGTTATTCCTGTAGACAATTGGAAATTGCTTCTTACAGATTTAGTGCATTTTTTTTAGTAAGAAGAGTTTTTAACAAGTCCTAGGACAATATCAGTTTGTCATAATCAGTAAATTGCATGCCTGTCACTGAATTTTACATAATGACTTCAGCAGAGGTAACTACAACTATTAACTTGAGTAACTCTTCCACAGTTTAATGAACAGGAAACCTCTCATGTTATGGCTTAAAACAAGCAGTTAAAGTTAGCTGCTTTCTAAAGCAATCTGCAGTGGAATAACTGCAGCTTGCCTTACTGTGAACATCAGAGAAAGGTGCTTCCTCAGAAGTACAGACAGGAGAAACCTACCACAACATAGCTACCAACTACTCATTGACAGCAAACAGGAAAAAAGGCAGAAGTACCTTTTTCTACCCTGAATGTGTTAATTCCCGTTCCTCTTTCCTTAGAAAAAGCACTTCAGCAGAACAGCTTATCCCTTTGTGACCTTAGGGACATTAATAAGCCTCAAGTCATATGTTGGGTATTGGCCAACTCTGTAATCTGCATATGCCATCAGCTGGAGACTAGGAAAATCAGAAAACTGCTGTAAAATAAACCTTTTATCAGGACAGGGAGAGATCTTATGAATTCCTTTCCTCCATTTCCCATCAAAACATTTTGAAGTAAGAATCTTTTTGAACAGGTCTACTAGGAATATCTACATATTGCAATCGTGCCTCAGTAAAGTCCACCTCCCCTAAGACTGTAGCAAGAAAATAGCAAATTCTCAATACCTGCCCTTCTTGATGCTTTAAAAATAAGTTTAAAAGCTGCATGTAGTAGGGAGAAAGGCCAACAGCCAGGTTTATGGGAAGCCACAAAACACCAAGTGAAAAAGGGAGTCAGAGCCTTGTGCACAGAAGATGGTTTTTTTGGTTTTTGGTTTTGTTTTGTTTTGTTTTGTTTTTTAACACACTTTCAGGAACGTAGTGCACAGAATGATATTTAAGATAGTCCTTAAAAGAGCATTGATTCCAAATTAAACCGTTAAGCTGTTAAGTAAATTATGAGAAAGTCAGTGAGAACAGAATTGCCAATTGCCAGTGAAGTAGAATCTGAAGAGAATATTAGTTCTCATTTTCATTTTGCATTTTCTACACCTGTTATGTACTATGCAGGACGCAGTGGTTGTTCATAGCTCTGTGGTACCACAAACATTCAAATATTAGAAAAGGTATTTATGCACAATTTTCATTATCTATCTCTATATGTTTATATATCCATATACAGGTATTATTTACCTATTGTGTATCTATGGACATGAGCTTTTAAGGTTCAAACTTCCAAGCCTTCTTTAGAACCCTGAGGTCCAGAACCTTGCTTAATGAGTTTCTTCTCCTTTAACTAGATACCCAGTTGAAATGGTTGAAAAGCCAGAAGAACCAAAGTGTCTTTCATGAAACTAGAACCAGCTCTAGGTAAAACAAGCATAGTAGGATAAGGATTCTGACTGCTCCTTTGGTTAATGCTTGTCTTCTGGGATGGGTGGGGTTTTTTACTCAATATTTCATAGATACTAAACAATTCTATAAAATGTATAGTTCATACTATATAATATCTTGATTAAATGCAATACCACGTAAATGGAAGTAACGTTGGGAAAAAAAGTAAGATTGTCATAGGTTTGTGTGACTTCAGGAGCTGCCAATTCAGTATTACCAAATGTATGGTAATAATTACATAAATAGATAATGCTAGTTCTGGCCCCTCAGTTTAGTCCTCCATTTCACACTGATCTTCAAGTAATCTTCAATATTGCCTTGCTTGGTCATATGAAGACATAACAATGACAAGTGCAGTAGTTCAGAAATGCTACCTGGATACAATAAAAAATTAATTAAAATTGCTGTGGGAACTATAACTTTGATTAAACATTGTACAGTGTGATAATGTTAAGTAGTCCCATTAGGTATTTGATGCTGAATACTTAACACTAAATTCCTTCTGTTACTTTGGCTAAAGTATTTCCATGGTTCTTTTTTCAAACAGATTTTGTAAATTTTGGGATATAAAGAAACAGGCTGACTTTTTGATAAGTGGTTTGCACTTTTTAATATACCCATAAGGAATTCATAGTATTTTTACGGGTCATATTTCTTTCTAATTCCACATAATGAAGCTGTTGTTGTGAATGCTGTATCACTGATGGTGAATAAAACCTTTTCATAGTATAAAAAAGTGAAAGTTTTCTTCTCTTACATAAACATAGGAAATTTGGGTTAAAATAAAATAAGATGTGAAATTAAAAATATCAAAAGTGTTATCAACCTGTATTTTGATAATTGCTACCAGATTTTTGAAACCTTTCACATCTGACTTGAGTTTTGCTGAAAGATTGACTTCAGCTGTGTCTGCTAAGTACTTGAAACCCTGGCTCATCCCCCTGTCAAGCCACACATTTGCGTGCATTATAAATTGAGATTACACTTTCTCTGATCATTATAGCATCTACCTAGAACACTACTCCTAGCTAATGTTGCTGAGACTTCCCACAGTAAGAATTTGTAAGCATATGTAAGAACATAGAGAGTTTATAAAAGTCTGTATGTTTTCCCCCTGAATTAATTTTCCATACACAGTTTGCATCCTTTGTGGCCTAAATTAGCCTAGAAACAACAGCAGGCAATCTTAAGCTGCTCAGACTGAAATTTTCTATATTACATGTCTACCTCAGGCTGATTTCTTTTTCCTTCAAGTTGAATTTAAAATAATTCAGCCTACTTTTAGGGGAAAAATAGAGCTTTACACTATGGTTGAAAGATTTCGTGCTTTGAAGTGAAGGCTTGAAATCAGGATGTGAAATGCCTGGGTGTCAAGAATGTGCCTTTTGCAATCCCTATGAAAATCCAAGCAAAAAAAAACCACCAAACATGTAGCAGGGCAATAATATCCTCCCTTCGTCTGCTCAGCTGATTGAGCTGCTCAATATGGACCCTAAGGCAGGCCAACACATGTATGTGGGAGGCAAAAAGATATCCTAGTTCTGACCCTTCTGTGGCAAAAATATGGCAAGTCGAGCCTGGGGAGGGGGAGGATAGGTCTTCACTCAAGTGGTTTGCATAAGAGTTTGTGTCTTTTTCAGCAATATTGAAATCAGGGATCACAAGTTTGTGTTGATTGGTGACAGTTCAAGTAAAATTCCCTGACTTCCCCGAGATATGTTGCCCACAACACTGTCTCCTAAAGAAGGAGCCCTGCTCTCCCTCTGCATGTTAATACTGACATTAATACTGCTGTGCCTACCCAATGAAACGGAGCAGAGAAATGGTGTGTGCTCAAAGCTAAACCAGCCAGATTTATTTACTGATTTATTTATGCAGACCTAACCTCCAAAGAGAAAATGCTTCTTTCAGACAGAGGGAAAGTTTATGCCAATTTTAATGTACATGAAACTATGGCCTTAGAATTGCCTTTCAAGGAAACAAAAATCACATTTTAAATGGTGTTTAATCAGGCATTAATTAGGCTTGAAACTCTGAGCTAGTCCATTAATAATGAAGTTGTCAACTACAAATTTAAAGAAGCAAAGATCAAATAAAGATGAAACAGACTGAATCTCATTTTTATTTTTGCATCTTTGTACAGTGGAGTATTTTATGTCATTTAGTCTTTTTAGACTTAAAGGAAAAATGACCTCCTCCTGTTTTAGGAAAGCTGTTGAACTGGACCAAAAGTGTCCACTGAGATATTGCCAATTAAGGAGCTGTTATGGAACTGCACCTTCAAATTGTTATTCTGACATGCAGTCATATGTATAGAAGCATTTTTCAGGGGAAGACCCAGTTCTCCATATTTTACAAGAAATCTATTCGTTAATATAGGCACAAGAGGATTTTCTGTGTAAATGAAGATTCCTCATGGGGTTGTATTCCCATTGCAAAGGTAGAAGTGAGAATCAAGATAATACTTTATAAATTGAGACACAAGTGCACTTTCTGTTTTGGTTTTCTATTTTTCATGTTAGGGGAAGGAATGATGACATGTTCATAACAAAATATGTAATGACAAAGCATGTGCATAAGAGCATAGTTTATGGGTTGCTTTGTAAGGGCATGAGCTAGTCAAAATTATTCACATAACACCCTCTCACCTTTTTCTTGCTGTGAAGATATTATGAATGATTTTTTTGTTTGTGGTTCATTTTCCTCTCCAGACAATATTTATTTTCCCTTTCCCTGCATCCTTATTCTCCCTTTCCAGACCCTTTTATACACAAAGAAAAGAAGGCAAATGCAAAACCAGAAGAATTATAAACATAATACATTATATACCATGTATTATATTCAAATGCATTGCATTGAAATTATATTCAAAATAAGAAATTTTAGAAGAGAAACATTTTTTAACCATTTCAAAGAAAAAAATCATTTTCTTGTTCTTTTCAAATCATCTATTATATTTGACATGTCTTGAGTTATAAGATTTCAGTGTAAATTTACACATTAGTGACTTACTGCTTACATTTGCAGTGCAAATATGCTCTTAGAGTGTAGTCTAATGCCTTGGTTTAATCTATTTTGTAACATAATGTAGTTGGTTCAAATAGTGCTGTTTTTTTAAAAGATAGTAAGATATTTTGTAATCATGTAGCAGAAGACAAAAGAATTCTGTGCTTTCCTATGTTTACATTCTCCTTCCTTACAAATCTATCCATCCTGACAGCAACCAATCCCAATTAAACTGCTTTGGAAACTGATAAAATGTCCCTGATGTGGCCTTAATGTAACAGAGAATCAGGCATATTCAATTTCACAAGGATGCTTTCAGTTTCTACTACCAAAAGCAAGGCTAAACTCAGGTGCTGACTCTTTAAGTACAATTGCCATTTACACTAAGACCTCTTCACACAAATCCTGCTTTGTGAAGTAGCATTAGTGCTAAAGTGAATCAGATCCATTAACTCAAAGAGCCAGTAGTTGGTTTATTTAAACTTAGGGAGGGGCTATAATTGACTCCTTGGGGGTTTTCTATGGTTATTCTCTTAGCTGTGTGAATAGTTATTGATTACAAGAAATAAAACCAGTTATACAGTCCTTCCAGGGGCATTTTTGCAGTTTCTTTGGGTTTGTCTAAATAAAAATGAAAATAAAATATGAAAGTTTAAAATATCCTCCATTTTAAGACGTTGTGATGATCTAACCTGTATAGGTTCAAGTAGGATTTATTAATATGATTTTTAAAAGTATATAGTTGTCTAAAGTATAATTAGATGCTTGAGGGTGTTTTTGAAAGTGTGTGCTTGCCTCACAACCATTGAGATCACATGAAATGACAACTTCTTTCCCAAGATCTAGTATTACCGCCAGCAAAAGCACTGACTTGCATTCTGGATGACTATGCTCTATTAATAGCATTCAAACTCTTGAAGAAGAGCATCCTACATAAAAACGTCCCAACTGATCATGACTTCCCCTTCTAGAGAGTTTGGTGGTGATAAATTAGAAGCTCATTTTCTCATGTGTTGTGACCAAAAGCTGTAGCAAAGCAAATGTGCTCATAGGAAAATGTTACCAACCAAAGAGTCTACATCCAGGTTGCTTATTAATAGCTCTCAAAACATCATTAAAGAAGGGAAGTATTGCTATCCTCATCTTCCAGATGACAAAACTGAAGAGTTTTGCCACAGAACAGTAAGAAAGTAAGGCAAGTATTACATTTATTTCATTTTCTATTCAAGTGATGGGGGCCTTGCTCTCCTTTAAGCTATGTGCCATATTCCTTTTTTCCAGCAGTAAGCCATGTCTACTATCATAAATTTCTTTCTGCTCAGAAATTACCTCACTGGAAAACTGTATAATAATACTTTAAAGAAGAATTAAAACCTCCTAGGTCTTCCAGTATCCTTGCCTTATGTCAGAGCCTCAGCAGCCTGCGAGGTGCTGTAGATGCACACAGAAGCCGAGTAATTATAGCTCTGTTAAATGGAATTCTAAAGAGAGTTCATCAGGGATGTTTAGGAACTAACTAATCCACAAGATAGGCTTGTGAATCTGTTTACCATCCAAACATGAATAAAAACATTAAG
This sequence comes from Elanoides forficatus, assembly GCA_025311575.1. Classification (NCBI taxonomy): domain Eukaryota; kingdom Metazoa; phylum Chordata; class Aves; order Accipitriformes; family Accipitridae; genus Elanoides; species Elanoides forficatus. The sequence goes on along the minus strand of JAOBAS010000007.1, from coordinate 3,944,786 downwards.
CAAATGATGGTAAATTGCAACAACTGTTAAATACTATTGTAAACACTGAAAGGAACAAGTAATGTCAGGAGCAAGGCTCAGCATTCATGGGAGAAAGACATCTTGTATTTATGCCATTTCAGCTGAAAGGCAATTCCTAAAAGTTACCAGACTAGGATTTGGTCTCCTCCTCCATCAGCTCTCCTGTGCCAGCCTAGAAAAGCAGCCAGAATAATTTCTTTCAGCAGTGCAGTATTTACAGAATCTGGCCATTTTTCTGCCCCATATCCTCAGACCATTAAGATAGCTAAGATGCTGTTGAACCCTGAGCCTCAGTAAAGAAGCAAGGAATAAAGAGACATCTGCTACTATACTCTGAAAGATATCATCTCAGCTTTACAAGGCTCAACGTTTATTATTACCTTTCCTTTCCATTACTTTAACTCATCTCAGTATAGAGGTGCAGAGAGGTGACAATAACATTTGAATATATTTTATCCCCTTTTTTTATCCTCATCTCCCTTTTACCTCTTTTCCTGAGAGAACGACAATTGCTACTGCGGGAAAATCAATATTACTGCTATCCAAAGTAGATTCCTCCCAAATGTAAATGTTTAAATATTAGCAGATTGCTATATGGTAAAATGGATCATGGCTGTATGTCATCCTACCAACACCCTGAGGCTTGTCCCAGGATGCTCCTGAATTTCCAGCAGTGCCTGCTAGCAAAGCACTGTCTCTGATCTGCCCTTCTCCTTCACACTCCTGGTGATTGCTACTGCAAGAAAAGGCTTTTAGGAGTTACTCAAGCACCAAGGAAAACCAAAAATCACTGAATTACATGGCAAGGTGGTGGTGGGGTTTTTTGGGTGGTGGGGTAGGGGAGGTGAGCTGCAAGGGTGGCCTGTGTGAGAAGAGAATCGGGATGAAATGCAAGCAACTTTTCTGCCTCCTGTGGTATCGAAAAGATTTGTACAATCAAAGTTGGTACGTTAAGGACATCTAAGAAGCAAGGAAACTTAGTTACGACCAATACCACAGATTTCCAAATTTCCACAGACAACTACCCAAACTACACAAGCTGCAAAACATAGTGTATCTCATTATCACAACGTCTCAGCTCAGCTCTTCCATGAAACCTGAATTGCTCTACCTTTAAAATGCTGCTGCTCTCTTACAGTTTCTGTCAGATGGATCACTTTTCTTTTTTTAAAAAATTGCTAATTACCTTGTCACAGCCTACAGATATATTGCTGACCCTTCTCTGCCTGAGCAAACATGCTTTGGGTTCTTTCTATTCACAGAAAATGCTGCTGATAAAAGTCCTGTATTTGGAAAAATGTTGTTGTTTACAGAGAAAATACAAACTGTCCTTTTCCCTTAAACATAAAGTAACATATTAAACAGTTTCCTTTCCCAGTAAATATTGCCCAAAGAGACATTACTGGCTCTCACTTCAGGTTGGTGGTGGCATTTGATGCACAGCTGAGACCAGCTGACCACTCAGCCTCAGCTGCAGTTGCTGTCAGACCCAGGGCATCGCCTTACCTCTTGGGCTTTGCTGTTGATCCTGAATTAGCTAGGGCTTCTTCTTAAGAGAAATGGGACTGCAAAAGGCACTCGAACAGCTGTCTAAATCCTGCTGGTGGTCTTAAAAAATAAACTAAAAGGAAAAAAAAAACCAAACCCAAACCCGACAACCTAAGCAGCCTCTGGTGGTGATGCTATTTGGTGCTTGGAAAGAGATGAGAGAACTACCCTTTACTTGAAGTATGTGTGCATCAGTGGTGTTCCTCTTCAGACAGAGAGGAGGAAAACAGCTCTGTTTTCTCAGAGGAACCCTTCCTGAGATTGGTAGACAGATTCAGCACATGGTAAATGGATTTTTGCTCTGGAACTGCTCATTAATTTCAAGTTGGACTAAAAGATATAAGTAAAAAATTTGCCAGCAACACTGATAAAGGCATCAAAAGAAAATCCATAAGTCATAAGCACAAAACAGAGCAAGACTGTATGTTTTATAGTGGGGCTAAAGGCAGGGTGGGGTGTGTGTAGAAAAAGAGGGAAGTGGTAATGATAATGAATGCCTTAACTTGGCTGTGTGAAAGATGATTTCATACGACGTATTTTGTGATTAAAAGGTTTATTGCTAGAGGAAAATAGAGAAAAGAGCTCAAATTAGTGCAAGAGGACAGCTGCAAGTGAAATGACTTTAGAGTAAAATTTCTGAATAAGCCTTGGACTAATAAATGGAAGCTAGGATTCTCCTGCTCAGTTGTATGTCTGAGACTATGATATCATAAGCTCTCTTTTTTTTCTATTAATATTTTTCCCCTTTTTCTCTTAATATTAAAGAAATTATAGAAACCATCTTGCATAAAAATCACTATAATCCACCCAACAGGGGTATGAGAATTACCTTAGGTAGACAACGAAGCTGAACTGAGTCTCTTACAGTCATGTACAAAGACATTAACTGTGGCTATTGTATGAGCAGAGAAAGCAGTGAGGGATATTCCTCTTTCTCTCTTAAATGACCTGTATCCTCTAGTAATGACTACTGTGTTAAGATCCATGAGGCAGAAAGTGGCAAGGGAAGAAAATAACCTTTTTCTGGATAGCAACTCTTTTTAAGCATGCACTAGAATACTCAATCTTATAAAAACTGAAGCCTTTTTAGGCATGAACAGAAGTAGTCTTCTATGTGCTTGTGGAAAATTGAGATTAAAAAAGTATGACAGTATTAGAAGAGTGAGGCTGGAACTGTTTGAAAATGTTTAGGGTTGCAATTTAGGATTTTTTTTTTTTTTTATCTCTAGCTTTAATGGGTTTGACATGTGATGTGCTTTAAATGTACTGACTCTAGCTTCCAAGTGTTGGTCCACAGGTCTTCCAAACTTTTAGATGTTAGTGTTTGTATCAATTTTTGATTCTAAAGTTTGTTACCTGAGCCCTAGATATTCTCAGGAAGCAACTATAAAAGTGAGACCTTAAGTCCTACTTTCAAACAGCATATAGCTTTATTCTACTGACAAATGCATGCGTAGTCAATTGGACAGGGAGGTGGACAGGACTGGGAGAGAAGGGCATCTACTCACTATACTACTGCTTTCAAAAATAAGTCCTACACCACATCTGTGCTGTGCAAAGAACTACTGTTTGAAGACATCTATGTTTCCACTTATTCAGCTGTTACATCCACAGTATTATGTGGATACATCTCCATCATACTGTGTCTGGAGAAAATATCAACTCAGGACCTGGAATCACTCTCCCTGCACCCACACTGCTTCTCAGACCTAGAAGCAGCATGGTTGGTGCTACACTCGGTAATCTCCAAGCAGAATAGACGTGCTTTTGATCTCATTTTTAACATCAGTTTAATTAATGAGCCTCTACATCCATTAGGAAGTACCAGATAAACCAAAATCTTTTAATAAATGGGTAAAATATGTGTCTCAAAAAACGGAGGGAAAGCAAGAATGGGTGGGAGTAAACAAGGTCATGTTTCTGCAGTTATACTCAGTGATGCCAGAAGGCTATTTTCACTGACTGCTCTAGGGATTTTTCTTATGCTTATCTGCATAGTAATCCCTGGTTCTGGATTGGGAAGGACTCTGGAGAAAATTGGAAGTATCCAAGTAAGAAAAAAAAAGTTTATTCTTCTTATGTAAGTGTGAGGATGTTGGGGGTGGGGAAGGTGATTTCAGGACATTTATTCTTTTTGCAAGGCAAAGCTTGGGACATTTGGTAGACGGTCCTGAGACTTGCAGACTTCTTCAGGATGGTAGAGGAGCTCTAAACCAAGGAACAAAAACCTTGCCTTAATGAAATGGAAAAAAAGCCCCATGTTATGAAACTTTTAGCTGTACCATATGACCAAAAAAACCTTTTAAGTATTGCCACTCAAAACCAGCTAGACGTACTAGACAAACACAATTAGCTTGCCTCTCCCAGGATGAGGACTCATTGCAGCTGGACCACTACTCTGAAGTCGAATGAGATAATAAAGTTAGTTATTAACACCCTGTACATAAAAAGTTAAGAGAAACTTTTCAAACCAACAATCCCTTTTATTAGTAATGTTTCCAAGAGAGATCACTATTCCCGGCATCCCTGCAGAACAGAGTCAATTTCTTCACTTTATGGTTTCTAAATAATCTCCAAGTTTCTGCCAAGATAAGTTAATTTCTCTCATGTTTTAGGTTTAAATTTGCTTGTTTTTCTCAAGAGTTCTTTAATGGACAAGGTTTGGAAGGAAAGCAGCTGTCAGTTACATTTTAGAAGGTGGTTTTTGGCAGAGACATTTATTTTCTGAGCATTGCAGTCAAATCTGTCTAAGAACTGATAGGCCAAGGTCAAACCACAGTAATCTTTTGAAAGTAAGTAATGAATCTTTTCAAGTATTTTGACAGGAGACAAACTTTTCCAGCTGAAGGGCCTTGGAAATACAGTGCATGGAGAGGTGTACATATAAATATATATTTTTATGCACATGTGTACAAATGTGTGTGTGTGTGTGTGTGTGTGTATATGCATTCAGAGCTAGAAACAATTGTGGCATTTGCTTCTAACGTTATAGTCCAGGGGATCCTTGCTGAAGTGTAGCCTTTATATTATTATAATCTCATTTTTATAAGAAGTAGGGAAAATGTGTTTGGGGTGCAGCTTTCAGGAAAGTACTTATTTTTAAAAAACTTCAAGGGAACAGTGCATCTCCTGCTAAAGAGAGAAGCAACAGTTAGAAATAGTGGGATAAATAGATTTGAGAGTCACAGTTCACAGCATTTTAAGAAGTGATTGATGAATCAAAAGGATTGTGAGTTAACTGCAGATATGAATGAAATATTCAGAACTTACAGATCCTAAATATCTGTACTGTAGTTGAACACAAGGCATAACAACAAATCAATGAATGGGCAGTTCTGTCCCTCCAGTCCATGATTCTTTGGGGAGTTACATTAACGTATTATTGATAATTCTGATATCTTCCCAGAAGAACCATAGAAGATAATGCTGCTTACTAATGAGACCAGCAAAAATAAATGCATGGGAGATGAGCTCCTACCCATCCATTCTTGCCTGGGGCTACACTTCCATGCAATCCATTAGTCTCCTTGCAAACTGTCGTGTTGGACTGCTGTTGTCCTGAGGACAAATATGATGAATAGGGTCCCGAAATTCTGTTACCAGATATAAATTTTAAATTTCATTTCCTCCTAACTCTCAGAAGGAAAAGTATCATTTTCCCAACACAGGTTGGTTAATTTAAATATTCAGAAGGAAACAATACTAGTAACTTTTCTGTTTTCCCCTATAACCAACACATAACAGGTCCAGCTGGGGAAATGAGAAAACAAGAAAATACCAAGTCAAATCTAGAAAGTGATAGAATAATGTCTAGCCATCTTTAGAAGAGACATCACTATTCTCAAGGCACAATAAGATGTCTTCTTATTACAAGAAATATGCATTTACAAGGGTTAAATACAAACAAAGTAATATAGATAGTTTCACCCAACAAGTGAGCATGTTGCTCCCTTTTTACCACACCTGTATGTAAAATAAACATTAATCAATTTTCATTTTTAAAGTTTGTTCCTGAGAGCTCATGGAGCATATGCTTTGTACAGTTCACAATGCATATTTGAAGAAACAGAGGTATTTATATGGATATTAAAGTCAGCAATGTGTTTTTGTATTTAGATTTTTAAGAATACTTGAGGACTTTGGATGTTGAAATGTTATGCACATTTTCAACACTATTTCACCTAGCATCACTGTCTGAAGATCTTGCAACTGCAAAGAGTTATTAGACATGTAGTTACAGTCAAGGATCACAGCAGCATTAAAGGTCTGCGTCTGTTCTTTTATTGTTCAGTTCTCAAATTACTAAACCCTAGAAATAATGTATTTTTAAAGAGCTCTTACCTCTGGCATGTGAAACCTCTGGTTTCACAGTTTCCTGCAGCTCTCTTAACACTGGCACAGTTACTGCTTTCTAAAAAGGTGGATTTAAAAAAATAGTCAAGTTTTATTTAATATTTGTCTGAGTGTTTGTCCTGGTTTCAGCTGGGATAGAGTTAATTGTCTTCCTAGTAGCTGGTATGGTGCTATGTTTTGAGTTCAGTAT
>JAOBAS010000007.1:3928390-3938574 GCA_025311575.1 Elanoides forficatus | reverse complement strand
CGCGAGCTTTGCTTCTTTTCCCGATTTCCTCCCCCATCTTGCTGGGGGGCGGGGGGGGGGGAGTGAGTGAGCGGCTGCGTGGTGTTTGGTTGCTGGCTGGGGTTAAACCACAACAGTGTTACAGAGCCTTGGTCTGCCTTTGAATGACAGAATGTGTAATGGGTGGTAGAACCCATTCCTCTACAAAGCAGCACACTGATTTCAAAGGAAGCATTTAAGAGCAATACCTCCTGAAAGGGAAGACGAAATCACAGTTTGCCAATACTGTTGCTATGCTTGCACTTACTGGAATTATTCTATCTACATGCAACATGCAGCCCAAGATGGAAAACCAGAAATGTGGGTTTACAGCTTTTCTTTTTTTTGTAATTCACGTAACAGCAATGACCAAGACAGTAACAGTATGTGAAGAACATATTGGATGAATTACACATTTTGAGATCTGGGCTTTTTTTTTTTTTTTTCCTAAAAAAAAATTCAAGGAATTGGATATGATTTCAGAAAATATAGATAGTAAAAGGAGTAACTTAACTATTGCAATGAAACAAATTACGTGGGTTGTTTCTTGATACTACTGGATATTGAAAAAGAATATTTGAGTGTGTTTGCACTTACGAGAGTAGGGCAGGATTATGAATTCCAGCTTATTTACATTACAAAATAAAGCAGCTCTTTCCTTCCACTAAAGAGGGAGATAGAGCATCTTAATGTTCAACTATTGAACAGTTGCTGTATTTGTGCAAAATGCACAAAACATAACAGAGAGAAACAGAGAGATAAAACAATCATTCCCAGAAAAGTAGATCTTTCTTTAGTTGTGCCTGTAATTTAGGCAGTCAGTCATACAAATATTTATGTACACCTAACTGAACTGAGGAGAAAGCTTTAATTGGGCTTTTCTGAGATGAAGCTTCACTGAAGTGGCACAAGTAAGTATGGGAGACAGTAGGCTTGTGAAGAAGTATTGTCTTCAGTTATCCCACTCTGCTCCTAGTTTATGTAAGTGTACCCCACTTATCCATGCATCCGCCATTCACTTCTGTGTTCAAGTCATTAAAAATAAGCATCTGCTACACTTCTCAGCCTAAAAGCTAGCCTAATAATTCAAATTATCATAACTCATGTATGAGTTTCTCTCTAGATTCACGTATGTATACTAGGACTACTTCTGGATATCACACTGCAAATGACTTTCGCTACTTATGAAAAGACACTGTAGTAATCACTCCAAGAGTAGAAGCAAAATTAATTTTCTGCTTAGAATTTTTGTCTCATCCATCTAAAATCTTAGTAAGAATATGTCTGCAAATTCTCCAATTTCTGTATGTCTAATTCAGGCAACCCTTTTTCTTTAGTTATTAGGGCTGCAGAATCAAATACATTCCTATTGTACTATTTCCTAGGGAACATGTAATATGCTTTCAGATTTCAGCCTGTGTGCATATTTGGAGAAAGATGCAATAGAAGGTGATACAGATCTTGTTCTTAAAATTGAAGAAGAGGCTAAATGTAGCCCCTAGACCATACACCCACTAAAAGACAGGCAGGTTACATTCTTTTCCCTCCACGCTCCCCAATACTAAAGGGGACAAGGAAATTTGAGTTGTTGTCTTTTCCCCTCCTTTTCATTTCTTTGTTTTCTTTGAGGATCAAGCTAATACATTTCATTAAATAGGAGGCTAGAGAAAAAATACACCCTAGAAATAGCAGGAAAGAGAATACTATATAACTTTTTGGGTTTTTTATTCCCTCCACAACCTGTTGACTAAAAAGAAGTCCTGCTGCAAAGCTCCCTGGATCTACTCTAATTTAAACTTGTACTCTTTTGGTGTTAATAATCTGACTTAAAATATTAGAAATAACTAATACAAAACTCCCACGGAGAAAACAAGCTTTTAAGGAAAACCTAACACAGTGAACAGGTCCAGCATAAGAAAAGAAAGGGCAGGGAATAAACAAGGGTAAGGCTTTCTCAGATACTGTAGCCCTCAATTATTGCACCCAACATGAAATAGGATAGTGCAGGTCAACAGTATCCTATAAAAATTGATCATGGATCAAAGGATTGTCAATAACGCAGCTGCATCGCAGTTTTCTCTGTGTAATTCCTTATAGACCTTTTTTTTTACCAATGTCAGAGGGAACACACTAACTTTTGTCTCCTCTTAATTTCTTCCCCTACTAAGGGGTAGCATCAATAGTTAAAATGTTGATTTTGGCACAAATGATATCACACTTCAGGATTCTTACCTCAGCCTAACTCACAAAGGCTGCTTAGTGAGCCCTGTATATTATATTTTTCTGTTTTCACTGACTCTGAGCAATAAGCAACCTTGCAGAGATTCTGCTGAAGCCAAATTTTCTTCCACAACTTTTTTCTACTTCATGTACTTCCCAGCTAAGTGATAGGCAAATTCTATTCAGCACATTTAAAGATCTGCGGTACAGATGGCAATTGTGAATAACTGTTTTAACACCCGAGATAATAAAACAGGTCGAGAAAGAGGGCATAGACTTTGTCAAGCCTTCTAAGAAGATGTCCTGCTTTCAGCTGGGATAGAGTTAATTGTCTTCCTAGTAGCTGGTACAGTGCTATGGTTTGAGTTCAGTATGAGAAGAATGTTGATAACACAACTTATGTTTTCATTTGTTGCTAAGTGGTGTTTAGACTAAGTCAAGGATTTTTCAGCTTCTCATGTCCAGCCAGTAAGAAGGCTGGAGGGGCACAAGAAGTTGGCACAGGACACAGCCAGGACAGCTGACCCAAACTGGCCAGTGGGGTATTCCATACCATGTGACATCATGCCCAGTATATAAACTGGGAGGAGCGGGGGCGAGGATTATTGCCGCTCAGGGACTAACTGGGCATTGATCAGCTGGTGGTGAGCAATTGCACTGTGCATCATTTGTATATTCCAATCCTTTTATCATTACTGCTGTCACTTTATTAGTGTTATCATTATTAGTTTCTTCTTTTTATATCCTATTAAACCGTTCTTATCTCAACCCACGAGTTTTATTTCTTTCCCCGATTCTCGCCCTCACCCCACTGGGTGTGGGGGGAGTGAGTGAGCAGCTGCATGGTGCTTAGTTGCTGGCTGGGGTTAAACCACGACAGAGGGGAAAAGGTGAGGAAAAAAAAATTCATAGTTGAAGTCAGAAATCTTTAACTTGTGCTAGCCAGATCAAAACAAAGTATAAGAAAGAATAGCTCCTTGAAAGGACAAGAGTTTGATGTAAGCTTATAGATGTAGTCTTTACTATGGCATTATCATCACTTTTTGGCCTCCTTTTTAGGCAAAACCAGTAACACTGTGTTTAAATCTGTTTGTGTTGTATTAGTTAGTGGTGCCTTAATATTTAAAAAAATCTGACTTATTCAGTCTCAGAATGGTATAGTCTTATTTTACACAGGCGCACTGTAAACTATGTGAATATCACTTATTCTCAGTTTAGCTGTTATAGTTTACGTGACATGCTGTCAGATGCCTTCCATATTTTGAATATACACTGTCTACCATGCCAACTGTTAGGTCTGTGATACTTTTGAAACAGCTAAGTTTTCTCACAACTGCTTTAGCCTCTAACCTCAGTGATCAAATCTCAATATGCAGATTTGGAATGCCTAGACATCTATATCCAGGATTTTTTTATTTGCCCTTCATGATGAAGAGCTCTGGTCTTTTTAAGCCTTGAGTGAAAATGTTTCTGAATTTTTAAAAATCCCCTATATTTCATGCCAAAATCTCACCATATAATTGAATATGACTGATCTTCTGCCAAGGCCTGAATAGCAGGGAGAACTGCCTGCAGACATGTTTCACAATTTCTGTTAGTAAAGCACTTCAATTGGAAAAATTTTTTTGTGTGTGTTAAAACTTCATTCTAAAGTTGTGGAAAAAAAAATCTGATGCTTATATTAATTACAAAGTAAACAATTTGATCAAGACTGCAGCATAGATCTGTTACCCACCTCATTACTTTCTCAAATTTACACTAAGTTAACCATAGTTTGCTTTGGTGTTTTCTTACTAGCAAATTTACTGGTAGTACTCTGACTTCAGGAGAAGCAAAATCTGTCTTCTGGATGGGTAGCTGTTTGTTCAGTAGGGACAAAGCCAAGACCCCCACATTGGACACTTACGCTTTCAGTTCACTTCTAATTTTTGTGCAATAATATTATTATTGCTCCTGCCTTCACTGTCCTGTACAGAACTGCTGCTGCCACATGCATCTTTGTCAGAGCACACAGGACAAATCTGACATGCAGATCCTGATATTTAATGGCATACAGTTCTCACTGGTGACGAGTCTGGAAATTTTAACCAAGATCTTTAAATCCAAGAAAATCCTGCTACGCTGTTATATTCCAACCCTTACTTATTTCCTGTTAGCAGTAAATTGTTGCTTACTTTTGAATGTTTCTAGCAACGGTTTTGTTTTCTGAAGCCAGAAGTCTGTGTTCAGCTACAGCAGTACCACTGAGGGTCCATACTTAGCAATTTCTGTAGAATCACAAATAGCTTTGTCTTTTTTGCTCTTAAGCACAGATTCTTTGAAAAGACCATTTGGGCATGCTGGAGTGAGTGATTTACAGTAGATGGAAAACAAGCAAAGCCATCTTCTCTGTGACTACTATGGTAGGCTTCTGAAATAAGATAAAAGCTACTAAGGAGACACCATCCCACCTACTATAATTATATAACCCTTATAATTCTCCTGTGCTACATAAGAGGAAAGGAAACTAGAGAGGGAAAGCTGCATTGGTCCTGCAAACAGAATTCTTCCAAGCTTGGTCTGTTTGTTGTGAATCAAACCTGTATCATAAAATTAACACACAGTAGTTTGACACGGCTGCTAGGAATTATATGACTGATACCTTTCTCAAAGGCACGGGTGGACATCTCACAACTAGCATGCCAGAGGAAGATCTGTGCCTAAAGTGAACAAATTCAACTACTGCAGATGGCAAAGACAATCCTGCCAGCATCCCTTTCTATGAGACAGGAGGAAAGCTCAGTTTGGAAGCTCTGCTGACCTAGGCAGTGATAGCACAGCAAATGGCTAAGTCATCCATACAAGTTTCAATATCAGGATTTGCATACACACCCTGTCATAACTCCTACTCCGTGTTCTGGCGTAACAAATCATGGGAAAACTTTTTCTGGAAAAAGGTTGTTTTATTATATAGTCTCCTCCTGTCTCTAAGATCAGAAGACAATAATTTAAAAGGCATGCCAGGTACAGCACGGTTGAATAGTGCCCAGCAGAATGAAAACAATACAGTAACAGGCTTTAGTATTTCAGAGTGATGAATGGTATCAACTCCCCCCAAGATGTTTAAAAACATACAAATAAAAGTGATTAATTTCAGAAAGTTGCATTACTGAACTTATCTTAATAAAAGCACATTATAAATGCTAAATTGTACTTCCAATACAGTTTCAGCTCACCTTGAGACTAATAAGGTAAAATACATGTTACGCTATACTATTTATTAAAATCAGTTCCATATATATATCTAGGTGGCTCTTTTCTTAAACTATAACATGAGCTGACCAGAGTATTGCATGATACCAGCATAAATATTCTACAGTGACTTGTATTTCACGTCACACAGCACTTAATTTGTTAATAGTAATATTGGGATTCAGCTAGAAAACAAAAGACTTTCAGAAAGAAAATATCATTTAGCAGGCTTCTAATGAATGGTTCCAAGACACCTTTGTAGGCTGGAAAAAAAGAAGTCTTATTTTCTGTACATAACCTTTGGCAAAATATGAGTATAACCAACCCCTCATCTCCTTGTTAAGCCATTTGAATAAAGGGAGGTTTCAAATGCACGAATGCCAGCCAGCTGTTTGATTCACCTAAGAATAAAGAGTACATTGTCTGTTTTCCATTGTGCTTTTTGAAAAGTCCTACTTTGCCCATTAAGAAGTTAAAATAGAAGGTAAAATTTCAAACAAGATCATGGCACAAAACTGATCATTTGGGATCTGATGTGACAGATCACTAGTATCAAAAAGAAACAAAAAGAAGGGGATGAAAAATAGATTTGTCCAAAATTAGAAAAAGATCAAATGCAGAAAAGGAGTAGAAAATGTACAGGCACATTATGGGAATTTTTATCTTGAACTGAAGAAATTTCTCTTCTTTCTCTTGAGACTACGAGATAAATCAAAGTTTGGGAAGATCTTTGTCCTGGGAGCTAGAGATATCACAAAGAATTCTTGCAACAAAGGAGCATGTTGTGACACCAAAGCAAACTTGTATACAAGTACACCAGAAATCTGGTTGAATATTACAGGCATGAAGAGTTCTTCTGCAACTCTTACTCCTGACCAGTGAATGTGGGTTGCTGACAATAAGCTATGCAACTCCCCTCTTGCTGTTCTGTCAGATTGCCAAGTGGTGTGAAATGCTTCAGGTTATACATGGCAACATGTTTATCACCTACATGAAAATACAAAAAAGAGAAAGGAACCCCATTGTCATGCCTGCCTGCCCAAAAACTGGCTCAGTCTGCAACATTCATGTACAAGGGGATCTCCGAGGAGCTTATGGCTAATGGTTTCTATTTCATGCTGTTGGTGTCTTGCTGACCTAAGCAACACAACCAGAGCAACGCACATTGGTTGTTCTTGTTGGGTTTTTTTTCCAATAACTACATTACCATGTTGACAGAGGCTGAATGAGAGAACAGAGCTTCAGTGCAGTCTGTCTAGGAAACATCAAATGCAATGATATTCTCCACCATAAAGGGATAATTAAAAGACAAGCAGATGAACAGAAATGAACACTCTGAAACTGAGCAAGAGAGGGAAGAAGGATCCAGGTTTTCTTAGTGTGTCAATACTGAACAGGTTCAGAATCATATAACACAAAATCTTTTTAATGTCCATTTTGCACATCATTTCATGTGCGCCAGTCACTCTCCTTCCCTTTTCCCACGAATCTGGCCCTTGACCTACAACAACACAGTGATTTTTAATGTTCTGCAGGAAGGTTGGCTTAGTTAACCCTGATGCACAATGAAGCCAACGAGGCACGCCTAATGGCAACAAGAAGAATATTCTACTGAAGAGCATTTTAATCTCCAATCCCACAACTGTTTATTGCAAAGTTTTTCCTCAAACAACAAAACCTCAGACTTTTTACTACTGACACCACTTATGTAGAGCTACTGTTACACTGCTCCTGAACACATCTCCATACTCTTGTCATTTCCCTCTATAACTGGAAAACCAGAAAACATAAACCTTTGTCTGTACCTCTACACAAAGGTAAACAATCTCTATAAGACATTTTTTGGCTGAAGGCCATCTATAAGTGACTAAGCCATAAACCTCTGAGCAACATGATTTAGAATAGAAATGTTATCACAGTAGAAATAAAACTCAGTCTTAGTAGTGTGAACAGCAACTCCTATTATAATGAATCAAGACAGTAATCTGGATAGTTTGAGAATAATATGCTTTGCAGTTTGGGGATCATTTAACGAGGCCTATCATGTCTTTTCTGTACTTGAAATTGAGAGAGAATTATTTCATGTTTTACAAATGGGGATTTAACTATCTCTAAAACCTCACTGTTGAATATAATGTTGTTGCTACCCAAATTTATATTGTAAAATATTCTATTGTCTGTGAGACTGTTGCTACTAAAGGAACAGATTATGCTAGCTTTTCATTGCTATTATGGACAAGCACACAGATGAAGCAGCAAAAACAGTGGCATATTAGAAACCAAGCAGACTTGTGAAATTTTATTCTTATGAGAGACTAAAGCACATTATTAGGATGATAGACTGCACTTGAGAAGAAGCAAAATGACCCATTTTGTTCACACATGATAAGAGAACATTTGGATTGCAGGAGATCCATTTTAAGGTTACATGTCCCAAAGGAGCTCTAGATTAGTTCACATGGGAGAGATTTCAGCAAGGACATATGTCAGAGGGGAACAGACATCAGAGTGACAAACCTTTAGTTATCTTTAGGTAGCAAAACCAATTCCTTTACAAGAAGTCAGGGATTCCTGCTGTGAAACAGGGCTCTAAAAATCCCACTCTCCAACACAGGAGCATGCTTCTAAGGAGTTGCTGCGTAAGTATTGTACCATCTTTCAGAAGTTAACCAGAAATATTTTTTAGAAGATGAGAGCTAAAACTCCTGTGTAGTTTTTTTTCCGCAATGAAATATTTTGTGGGGACCTACTAGTACAAAGACAGGTTGCTCTGCTAGAATGAATATGAACTTTCTGTGTTGAGTCTGGCTGTGACACTGTGGTATTACAAATGCTTAATACATCACATTTTTTTCTAGTATTGGGAGGCTGAAGTTACAAATTGACAAAGGACAAAATCACATGTACAGTATAGTGGTTACCCATTAAGAAATTCTTGCAATTTTTGTCACTTTGAAAGCTGGCATTGCACTACTCAGCCCTGTGACACTTCAAGGCAATAATGCTCACTGGGAGGAATGCTGTTGCCACCTTGATTCCAATGGAAAACAGCCCACCCTTCCCACTTTTAGAACATTAGTCTTTTTATTGTAATTGCATCCTAGAAGTTACGGTGCAGAATATATAATTTCCTTTAAAAGTTGTGGAGGAGTTGAATGGCAGAAGAAAAACTTTGTCACTTACTACAGTAATCTGTTTGACATACTCTAAAACAGCATAGTTAGTTGATGTTTGTTGCTACTTGCGTCCAGAGTAGCCTCTCCAGTGGTCACTAATTGTGTTTCAAGAACCTATTCTCAGCTACATTGGTTTTGCCTCATACCACTAACCTACATTAATCACTGCAAAGGCTTTTTCTTCCCCCTCCCCTTTCCATCAACCCACATTAAGTTACTTTTATCACAAGCTATAGAAAATCAGGTTTGTAGCACAGATTTCTTTTGTTCATGCAGCACAAACAGCAACAAACATAAAATGGGTCCAAAGAAATTCAAGCCCCAGCTTCCCCTTCTACAAATTTTATCCAGTTGCTATAATCTGTAGCCCAGGTTTTCCTTCTAATCTCTCCAATAACATATCTATCAAGAATTGGTCAACTGATTAAGTGAAAGATGTACTGAAAGTTCCTTATATAATGCACAATGACATTTACCAGTCTGCACATCCATATTTCATAATGCCACAGCAACCCGTCATTAGGCTGTGATGTGGTGTTGAATGTGCACACGGGTGTCAAATGAACTACTGACTGAATTCTGTGTTTGTTGTCAGTTAACAGATGAACTGACTCTATTACAGGAAAATTCCAGTAGGTTTTGACTACTGTTGACTTTAGTTTGTTTCCTAGGAGCTATAAAATACCTCAATAAAATGCCGTTTCAAAAAGCAGAAGAAAGAAGGAAATCCTAGTACATGGAAGAAGAGGCTATGCTATTGCTTACCTCTACTGTGGACAGCAATAGCACAAAACGTTATATTGTGTAGGATGTTGGATTTCTTTTGTTGTGCACTTAAATGAAAGAGTGAAAAGGAGAGTTGTCTAGGGCAGTCAGAGGGTAAGAGAAATAATTGTCTAGCCTAACGTAGGGAAAACCAAGGTAGCAAATGGAGAAAGAATGCTCTTTAAGACCTTAAGAAGTTTTACTTTCTGAAATAAATGCCTTCCCTACAGCAGGGGTCCAGAAGCTATTTGTGCTTAGAGGAAGGTTATTTACAGTTGTCATTGCATTGCCACAGCTTGTTACAGCTACCAGGTGTCTCCCTGTCTTCAAAGCTATGCAGGCTTCCAGGTGACTTCCATGGCAGAGAAAGGATGTCATAAAAGATTAGAGAGGATATAAGCTTGACAAGGCACAGCAGCTCCCGGCCCTCCCCCTCTCCCCATTCCCCTCGCCCTGTCCAGACCTGGTGCTGAAAAGCTGTTTGCACCGAACCATTTCCTTGTCTGGGGCGGGAGGGGGGAGGAAGAGAGAGAGAGAAATAATCGCAGGAGATGGGCTGGGAGAGCAGAGGTAGAGAGGAAAAAGTTAGTTTCCAAGATTCCTCCAAGTTAGAAGCGCACGCAGTTGTGGGCATTTACCTGCGTGTGAAAAAGGAGGACAAGTGCACCGAGATGCGGTCCCTGGGAACTCGGCGTCTCTCGATTCGTGGCTGAGACTTAAATTCCTCCAAGGAAAAATCCTCTCTGCCAGGATTTTAAGGGAAGGGGGGTAGGG
>JAOBAS010000007.1:3904099-3928290 GCA_025311575.1 Elanoides forficatus | reverse complement strand
CCCCGCCCCCCCAACCACCACCATTCTGGGAATAACAAAACCAACCAACCAACCTCCAAAACCCAGAAAAAACAGTTGGGTAGTTGTGGAAAATTAGTAATTTTCAGTGTCAGGAGTTTTCTCCAATATTCAGCTGAGAATCACTTTCATCTACCTCTAGATTCAGACAGCAATTGATCATACTTCTAAACTTTCCCTTTGTTAAGCTAATTTCTATTCTTACAATGACATCTTTAATATTTTGGTTTTTCATTACTGTGATCCTATTACTTTGTTCCCAGAGTATATTTACCTTTGCCATCCTTTTCAGGTAATTTTATTCCTGCAACCCAACAGTGTATGTACATACAAAGATTTACTGATTTTTCTATTGTTTAAATGCATTTGCAATAGTGATCATACATATAGGCAATAAGTACGATTTTACTGGATCCTATAATTTCCCTGCCTTCTGATTGGAGGCATCCATAACATGTTTGGATGCTCTACTTCATCCACAAATACATACACAACACCATTTCTGTAATTTTCTCTCAACATTGTCTTCATGTGTAAGTATGGTAGAGAAGAGGCATGCAAATATAAGTCACCAGAAAGAAGGGAATCTAGTGTCAGAAGGGGGGAAGGAGGGGAGACGGACAGGAAAGTCCCAAACTGCTAAAAGTATTCAGTGGTGCCAAATACTTTCTTAATAAGATTTGACAGAAAAGTTTCTCAAGGTATGTCTGCAAAGGCATGTAGCTGACTTAAGAGTGCATATCTGTTGAAGTCATTTAGGGTCTTTGGAAGAATCCAGTTTGAAATGCATTTCACTTTTTGGTGTGATTACCAGGTGTGTCTTGACATCCATGTCAGAAGTCGAACTCCATTGACACTCTTGCATATATAGATAGAAATATTCTTACCAGCAAAACAGTGTCAGTTTGGGAAGGTTTGAAAGTCAGGCAGAGATTGCAGTTCATTCAGTTCCCAAGTCTATACATGAGTGGTGCTAAGATTTGTACCTTACAATAGCATTTGTTCTATTAGAATAAATTATTTTTTGCTATTTTTGTCTTTAGTTTCAGAGTATTGTTCTTGATTACTCATATTAACTGGAGATGTATTGTGGTTAGAAATTGATTTCTACTTTGAATCATTAAGGCCATGACCTTTATTTGTTCCTTCACAGTTCTCCAATATACCTCTAAGGAATTGTTGTAATTTATTTTGCAAATTACAGATCTCAGGATGTTTTATTTATTTATATTTTTAATCTATATTTTAATTAATTTCTCTTGTTAACAGGATATGTTTGTGAATTTAAAACACGGTTTTGTTGAGGCTAGAGCTGTCTTCTGCTGTGTGAAGTTATCGGCTGTGCAAAGTTGCTATTGAATTCCTGGCCATAAAATGCGTGTGTGTATTAATCACCTGAGTGCAATATTTTGCATAGTTTTGCTCATATAATTTTCTTTTGAGTATATTTTCTTGTCACTATTTGTGTTTCTGTTTAAGATTTCTATGAAAAAGGTGTTGACCATTTAGCCGAAAGTCTTGACTTGCTTTACAAAATCTATATTTGATCCCTTTCCCTCTTTTTTTCAATATCTCATGATTCATGGTTAGTGCATCCAGACTTTCATAGTATTACCAAAGTCAGTGGTTAGTTTACACCATTAGAGGATATGTAATTTATATATATAAATCTACTTTTTAACCTTGAAAAAACAACTAAGACTTGTCCCAAAATGTATCCACTGCCAAAGGAAAACTTCAACAAGTTTTGACTGTTCTCTGTACTAAGGGAGATATTTTCATGCTGTTTAGTTTGGGAACACAGTATAGTGGATGTATTAAAGTGTTTCTGTAAGCTGGCATAACTCATGTCAGCAGGGGATTCACAGCTCAGCTAATACCGCTGATCAAAAGGGCACATGTACTAACACTGTTCCACTCACCTCCAGTCCACTTCCACCCTTGCCTTGGTCCAAATATTTGTGCAACCAAACTGCAGGTCACGCCAGGCAATGATGTAGATTAAAACCAATCTGGGCAAAAATAAAAATCATAACCTGAAACTAGTTCAAAATAAAACCATGGCAACTACAAATAGTTCATTGACTTCAATGGTCCACAAAACTGTGACCCAAAGAACTGGAAAGGTAAATTGCATACCTTTGGCTTTTTCCTTTCTCACTGTCTTCAACTGCAGCTTCCTCTGCACATCCACCCTCAGTAGCATTTCCTGCATTTGAGACTTGAATTTGATAACAACTTCCCAACTTGCATCCCTTATTTCTTATGTAGATTTCCTTTTAGCAGTCTTCTGGTTTAGAATTTATTTTGCATTTGTCTCATGAATTCAAACAATTCAAGTTAAGTGTAAAATAAATTCTGCCTCAGGTATGATATTCACTGAAGTCATTAGGTCTTTTTCCTGATGGAGCCAAGTAGATACAGACTCTAGTCTATTCTGAAGTTCATATTAAGGACATAATTAACTGCTGATAGAGAATAGTAATATAGGCAAGGACACAACAGTACCATGAAAAGGAGTTTACAGTAAAAAGGAACAGATATATTTTGTTCTCATGTCCCAGGACTATGTTTTGAATAAAATTATTTCACTTAGTATCTGAATCCCCAAGTGAAAAGTGCCATCAAGGAACTTCAGTTACAAAAACCTCTGCTTTATAATATTACCAGTCATCTCTGAAGACACAACATGTGATAGGTTTCCACTAGGTACCAGTCCCCCCGTGTTGCTGAGTAGACACATTCTTCTGCATGAATAGAACAGAGTGACAAAACACTTCCCCCCCCCAAGTTTTAAGAGTGAGTGAGCATGTGTGTAATGATATACACCTGCAGCATTCTGATAGAGAAGGTGAACTTTGAATTATATAGCCCTAGTTGAAAAAAAAAATGTGAGCTAATAAAAACAAAAGAATTAGGGATAACACTCAATGATTTCCTGAGTAACTTAGGAGTTGTGATAAGGGAATAAAAGGAGGAAGAAAACCAGTCTGGTTAGAGTCCAAGATAAATGTGGCATTAAGAATAATCCAGAAGAAATATTGAATGATCAACAGCAGTAGTGATATTGAAATCTGCACACAAAAATTTTCACATACATATGCTGGGAGGAGGAGATCACATAAAAAAGGCCATTGACCTGGATTTTTTTGCCAAATGCAACATAGGTCAGATCAGATTTTATTCTACGTCTGCTCCTGGTATCAATATGTGTGCAGTTCAGGAATTTGCCCTGTAAGGAAAAATTTTTCATTGCACTGAGAGCAGGAGGTCAAAGAGAAACAATCTTCTTCCTACACTGTGTCACATCATCTTGATCTGAATTTAACCCAGGTAATTGGAGAAATTCTTATTTGGAACAGAGTTCAGATACAGGGAGAGTATACGAAATGTCACGAGCTAAACTTAACATAGAAAAACCTCAAGAAAATATGCATGGGAGGGCAAACAATCTCAAGCTTACTTTTCATGATCAGTGACTATGACTGAAGGGACTGTGGCTTAAGAAGAGGCACTAAATAATCTAGAAGAAAAACAGTTAGATGAGAGCCTCTTATTCTTCGTCTCTGTTGCTCTTCTGCATTGTTGGTGTCCTATGGTTCCTATCAGTAAGGTCCTTAAGTTCAAGAGCTTGGCAGTACATCTTTAATATAAAACCAATGTAAATTGTATAATTGTTATTACTACTCTTCTCACCTAACACTTGCTGCTAGACTACCTGTTGACAAGCAACCCATGAGGGTTACCCAGCCTTCCTGGCATTTGCCAAGCAAAGAAGCAAAGCAAAAAAAATGGACTTGCCTGGACATTTAGAACCTACTGAGGAGCACCATTTCCTTTCCAGTAGAGATGCTGTTACCTCAAAACAGAAGGGCAGAATACCAGAGGAAAAAAAAAAAAAAAAAAAAAAAATCTTTTCTTCAGCAGGAGCGAAAAATCCTGTCCAGAAAATGGGGGAAAAAATGGGTAGCTGCTCATCTGTGCACAGATCTGATGTCCCTTCTTACCCTGTTAGTTGCCAACAGAGGAAGAGTCTGCTCAGCAAACAAGTAAGAAGCCAGAGCAAGAGTAACTAGTCCTGCATTTGTTTCTGTTCTCCAAACCCCCAAGCTGCTGTGGTTATTTTTGTTAAACTGGGGGTAGGGTTAGGGAAAAGCAATTTCATTTCTTAGAACTGAAGATTTCTTATAAGACTCCGTATGATAGCCTCCTCATAAATTACTGGTGTTTTATAGCCAATGACTGCTAGTGATCCATTGAGCACCATTAATACAGTCTTATTTAGTCTCCAATGGAGGAAAAAAGGATGGAAAAAGTAGTAAAAAAGTCATCTGTTTGGAAATTTGTTTAATACATTGATTTATTTTGGATGCTATGTTATATAGCTAACATAAGGTTTTATTTTCTCCCTTTGGAGCCTTTTTTTCTCCAATTTCTTCTTTTAACTGCCATGCTAACAAGCCACCAAAAAATCCAAACCAAGACAAACTAACAAGTAAGTCTTCTCTTCAACTCTTCATGACTATTACATGCTAATCAAAGAAGAAAAGTATCTGATTTGTCACATTTCAGGATTTGGCTTGACTGACAAATCATCGCAGTTTTATGCAATATGTCTTTTTAAATGAAGTAAGTTAGGAATAAAATGTTTTATCTTAAGTAAAATTAAAGCACATCAGAGAATACCATATGACTCTGCTCCTTCCAAGTATTAAAAGTCAAGCATATACTTTTATGAAAATGACTGATTAATGACTATTTAATTTGGGATAAAACTCATTTTATACGAATCATCTAGAATGATTTTTCTAGTTAGATATTCCACCAAATATATAATGATATTCAATTAATGAAATCATATTTGTGTTAGGCTGACAGACAGGCTTTGAATATCTCAAATTCTAGTAGAACAGAGGCTTACATTTCAAATAATTCTTTGCAATAAAAAGTTGTTTTATTTGACTACATTCAATACTTCATGGACCTTAGAGTATTTTCTTGGTGATTATGCTGTATTAATAAATTTGAAATACTTTAAATCATACATTTCTATCCAGCATTACAACGTCTTATTTTTAAAAATTTATATGCTTGTATGTCACAAATTTACAAGGGTTCCGGGTTGGATGGGGGGGCTTTTATTAATGTACCTTATTAATGAAATCACTGTCTGGGCTTAAATCTTTAGTTAGGAACCAATCCTTTTTCAGTTAAGTTAGTAGCCAACCTACACTAAGTAGCACCTGCCCTTTTGATTTTATGAAGCATACTTAAACCCCATATTTTTTAAAAAGGTCAACTCTCTGATTTGGTACAGAAGAAAGAAGAATATTTTCTCTAAGAGATATGTTAGACTGTAGGCAATTATAGTTGGTTGTTTTGGGTTTTTTTAAATTTACATGTAGGTGCATACATATGCATCTCCATCCACAGCTGTATTCAAACACAGAATGAGGACCAGATTATGAAGTTGAAATTATTCTTCTATTGAAACACCTATAACAAGTCTATGTATAAGTACTAAACAAAGTGCATATGCATTCATACAGCTTGGTAAGTTTCATTGGTATAAGTTACTCCAAGTCAATAGAACTGTACCAATACAAAATAGGTAAAAATTCACATTTTATATAAGGCACCTCTAAGGATACCTTAAAATGTGTGAGTTATGTATTAGTGTGTGTTTATGAGATGATGAGAGTGAGTGTTCATTGTAAAATAAATATTTATTTTTGGTAGAACCTTTCTTTTGTTGATCACAAAGACCTTTAAAGTGAAATATCCAGCTCAACAAAATGAACCTAAGCAATTAACCATTCTAATAAAATAAATAAATAAATAAAATCCTCTAGTGCTTTTCCTTTTTTCCACAAGCATATACAGACAGACAAGCAACAGGAAAAAGTATCACAAGGAAAAACAAGAATCTTAACAATCTACTCCTTAGTTGTATTCTTTATAGATTGTCAGGAAGGGTAGTCTACAAAGATTATCAAGAAAGAAAATCAAGGGTCTCAAAATGCAAAGAAGAAAATTGCATCTCATCAGGTAATGAACTTGTTTTTAAGTGATGAAAATGATAATGAATCCATTAGTAATGCTGTTCTTAGGATTAATAATGAAGATGGTGATTGTGAATGTAGTGTAGAAGAAATATTTCCATTCTAGATGGAAGAAAATGATATAAACAATAGGTAAATGAAAGTTAACTAGGAAAGGACAAAAGAAAAAAGATACACGCTATTAGCAAAGAAGCAATAGAAATCTCACTCAACAAATGAAAAATTTCAGAACAGAATGCAGTATTATTAATACTGAACTGGAAGCTATACAGAGCAGATTAACCCATGAAAGATATAAACACAAACCTATCATTTCTTGTCTCGGTTTGAATATTGTAATGTATTCTGAAAGTCATCCGTATGCTTTTAAATAAGCCATAAGCTTATAGTTTCCATTTTACAGTATAGGAACAGCATTGTTCCCTACACTGTAAGTTTTGAAACATTTTCACCTATTGGGTCTCAGAGGACATCTACAAAGTTATTTTCAAAGGAAAGATGCATGAAATATAATTTTTACTTCAGTAGTGATAAGTATTATCTTGAATAATCAGTTAGTATTTCCTAACCTGTTCAAAACTACAATCACACTAAATCTTATTTTGATATATTTATTCTCATTAGTAACATGCTCATCACATGTAGAATTTAGATCTCATTCTCTAGGCATTTGATAGGAAATTTGGATTGAAAAAAACGATTAAATGCCTAAGGCCTTTAAAAAAATAACCTTTTAGTATTTTTAACAGCATTTAACACCTCACAGTTCAAGCAACTAAGTCCATCACGCAGATCTTAGCATTAAAGCATCTTCCAAGTCAAATTTCAAGTAGCTGCTCTGCACTGATTAAGATAACAAATGTTAAAAAGATAATTTCTTTGAATTTGGTAGATCAAAATGCTATTATTGTCAGTTACATTCCAACTAACAACATGCATCTGCTGTATTAAAATATATCTTTGACATTCATCAGTCTACTAATAAAAATGTGAAATGGCAAACTGCCACTAGAGTTAAAGAAAAGGAAGTCATTATTAACTCTTTGGGGGGGAGTTGTTGTTTTTATTAAATCTGAGAACAAAAACCAGGGCTCATTTTACACTCAGTGTCCAAAAATTTCATCCTTTTTTCAGAAGCAGCACACCAGAGCAAAAACATTCTGAAAAGAAAATATTTCCTGAATGCTTGCTTTCGTGCCTCCTTGCAGAAGGGACAAAGGAAGGAGCTACCTGAGGGCATTCTGTACTGGGAATAGGACAAGAGAAATGCTGTCTAGATGTAGTAAATTGCAAAGCGTATTGGGACAAGGAGTATCCATGGCCAGAAGAATGCAGACTGCTATATTAGATAATTTCAGTCAGCACCTCTTTAAAAAAGGCCTTAGGAAGGAGTGATACAGGTGCTGTTGTCAATGTTTCTAGCAGTAGTGAGGGTACAATGCAGTAGAGCTGGAGGAGAATTTCAGTGTGGTTTTGGTTTATCGCACTAAAAAAAAAAAAAAAAACCAAACAAAAAAACAGAAAATGCCTTATTATCATCTTTTTTTATCATCATCCCTGTAACAGACAGGACAATTTGTCACTGCTGTAGCTGTCCACGGAAGCTAGAAGCTATCTATTCATACACAGCCAAAATCTGTTTACTGATTTGGACACAGTTCTCCAGTGTCATGCTGGAAAGCAAAAGTTCATCCCGTGAAGTGTATTTTCTTGCAAGGTATACGTCAGATGATTAGACCCTTATTCAGTAGGCAGGACTATTTCATTTCAATGGAATGATTTAGATCAGTGAGCCACTACTTCATTCAATCTTCTTGTTTAAACACACTTAGCTTTATGCTGTTTTTTTTTTTTTTTTTAAATTCCTATATCTTGCCCTTTTGACTGGTAGATATATAGTCAACTAGTTGCACAGTAGAAGTCAATCTGCTCTGTCCAAAGTACTGTGGCTTCTTCATTATTAGGTTTCATTGCAGTTAAAGTCTACCTGGCCTGCTCATGTCATTTTGTGGGAGGTAAGTTAGGGTGGGAGAGAGTTCAAAGAGTAGAATATGAAGTAATATGTTTATTTTAGATTTTTTAAAAAGTTCTACTTCAGTAGAAAACAGCAGATGAATTTTACTGCATGTACATCCATTTCTGTGAAGGGATGCAGAATCCAATTTAATCACCTTAGAAAATGCCTTAATATTTACTAAGAAATAAGGATTATATGTATTAAATATGCATATACTGATATGAAATGTGGACTATGATGCATGATGGATGCAAGAATTCACAACATGTTTCTTTCAGACTAAAACAATCAGGCAGCTGGAGCTTATTCAGCCTTAACACATTCACAGCAGACTACTGCTGGGCTTTCTGCTCTTTGGTAAAAACCATCAAACCCTATTTTATAAATAAGTGGCAGTGAGTAAAATTAGCTGATGTTCCATGTCTAGAAACACCTTGAGCAATGCATTATTCATTGAACTATGTACTGAATTTGTTGAAAGAACCTTTGGTACGGTTCATTTAAATTGACTTTCTGTTTCTTATACAAATCGCATGATACAATAAAGCACTTGTACTGCTGTAAGATACCTTATATGCTGTATTCTACACAGTAAAGTAATTGACAGAAGTATATCTCTAGGTGATTAAACAGAGTGTAATTGTCCAAATAATTGTAACAAAACTGTCTCAAATCAACAACGGGATGTTAAAGCAGAATCAATTAAAATTCAATACGAGGCTGCAAGTGTCAGGTTCAGCCTAGAAAAACACCGTTTAAAGCCTTATTGTTTTTTTATGGAATAGACATAAGAATCAAGATAGCTTTATCCATAGAAGCATCAAGTAAAGTGGCATCAAGGTATATGGAACAATTTCTACTTTTACTGTATCTTTGGTGCCATTCGTAGGACATTTAAATTCTGAAGTATTATGGTGGGTATTAGATTTTGTCTCCTGTCCTTATTTGTTGTTTGGAAGCATGACCACTAATGCCTGGCCCTGAAATCTGGATAATTTTCTTCTTGCACATCTCCACCAGTAATAAAGAGACAACAGGCTTCTTTGTGACCCTCAAGGACACACACATTTGCAATCCTCTTCATCATCAGGTCTTTTTCCATGGTTCAGGACTGAGAGAGGAGAAACTGAAAAGCAGCTGCATCTCTAGTGGCTAAATAGAAATAAAAGAGTTCCCAGGACTCATAGAATATAGTGATAAATATATAGAGGAATAAAAAAATAAGAACAAACAAAACCAAACAAAAAGTGTTTGCCAACCATACCAGTTACAGTAGATGCCCTAAATTTCCTTCTTAAAAAGAGCAAAGTTGGTCATAGATGAGAAGAAATGGTTAGCTGAAGAGGGCAGAAAGAGCCCTAGAAGATACAAGTTCTCTTTGATTCTTTCTCTCCATTGTTTCTTTAACTCTTCTCATTTCCAAACTCTGAAAGACACTCTGTGTTAGCTTAATCCAGTCTCCTTCATATAACTTGCAACATCTAGTTTTCTTCTCCTCCACCACACCCCATGTTCATTTAGCACTTACTCTTTTTACATGAAACCTGGACATGTTAATGTATGTGTTACCACCTTGTGGTCAAGAGACCATAATGTCAGGAGTGGGTGCCAAAAAGTAATGACATCTCCAATTCCATTTACTTACCCTGCTTTTGAAACAGTTCAACATCCTTACTAATATATGCATGAGTTTTTGAAGGATTTATGTGCTATCTATATATACACGATATGGAGATGTCACTATTTAAATGGCATTTAGCCAGTATTAATTATGTGCACCTTTGAAGTGAGGTTATTGTGCATTAGTTAAGTAAAACAATTATTTTGTGATTACAGAAGTGTCTAAACCCACATATCCTAACGTACTCATGTTCTGAGACTCTTTGTTCTATCCTCATCCTTCCTACCCACAAAAAAAATGACAGGGTTTGTTGCTTTATGTTTCCATGTCTGCTATTTGTGAACATTCAGTTCCTCATTTGAACATATTCTCTTAAGCTTCCTAGTAAATAATGGATGTTTCTAGAAATAATTGAGCAAATTTATAATTATTGCAAATTACTTTCAGTTAAGCAAACTCTACTGTTAATTTAAACTATGCCATACTAGTTGGCAAAATACACAGTAATAAATATTTCTTTTCAAATATTGTGTGATTGAACTCGATAATCAAGTATCTACTGAAAATCAATTCATTCCAGCCCTGCAAACAGGGAAATCCTCTTAAAATATTATCTTGCAATATAGAACTATTACTGCATAAAAAATGTTCTTCAGGCCTCTGAAACCAAACACAAACAATACCACCAAATTACTCAGAGAAGTAGCAGTATCCCTCCAGAATACACATTACGAGGAACAAAATCAAACAACTTAACACAAGAGATGAAATATAGCAAGTGATTACTCTAAGCCCCCTGGGGTTTCTGAAATTAATCTGCCTCAAATTGTGACTCAACACCCCACAAATGCACCCAGCAACCCTCTCTCTCTCTCTGAACTATCTTGGGGTTTTTTATGCTTTGCTTTGAGTTGGTTCTCTCACTTTCTCTGTTTATTTTTTCCCTTCTGCCCATTTGGCATTCATTTCTTCAATCGACCTCTTTTTCTGCCCCAGACTACTCCATTAGATTCTTCATTGTTCATCCACACTCTTACTTTTTCTTTGGTATGCTTTTTCAGCATTAAAAGCCTTCTGCTTTGAACAAAGAATGGGCAAGGCCTCTGGACAAGTTATATATCATTTAAGTTATATATAATCTTCTGATTTAGATTAGAGTTACTTTAGGCACTTCAGGCTTACATTAGGCTTCAGAATAGGCGAGGTGTTTTTTCTGTTCCATGGTTCTTCCTTTTCACTTGGGTCATTTTTTAATGGAGTTCAATTCTTTGCATGTTATTTCTTCAGCATCTCTTTTTGTCTATGTGGTGATACAAATAAATGTAAAGCTGTACCAGACAAAGAACTCAGCAGACACAATGAGTGTACATGCCACATCAATACTTGTCCTTTTCACCTCTTAGAACTTCATAGCTTCCTTTGATGGGCTCTGACTTGGTAGTAAAGACATGGAACAAACATAAGGAAAGATAATCCCCTTCCCCCAAAAACCTCAAAAATTGTTTAGCATAATGCAAAATTTAGCATTACTAAAAAAAGATCATGCCATTTCCTCAAAAACCACCAGCAATGTTGTCCTCAGTACAAGCAAAACTAAACTACTGCAAGAGCAAAGAATGCTTTGAAGACTATTTAAATAGAGAATATAGTCAAACAGGCAAGATACAAGAAATGACAAAGATCCAGTACCTCCATTATCCTCACAAAAAGGAAGAAGACTACGGATACTTAGTAAAAAGACTCAAAGCACTCATCTTAAGCAAATTACTTTATTCCAAACAGAATCCTGTTAGCCAAGAAGAGCAATAGAGGTAAGGAGCAAATGTTCCCCAAATTCTCAGTGTCAAAAACTGGGCGCTTGTACAGTAAGTGCCAGACCTACTGCAGATTTACACCCTTAAAACCCATGATGAGTTTTGATCTAGCTGAGTATATGTTTATGTATTATGAACTATTAAGACGTGTCTGTATACAATGCTGTAGTTGGAAAGACAAGTTTCACTGCTTACATGTTAGGATGCCTGAGTTTCCTACAGACCCACTAACAAATGCTCTCTCTGTTTCACATACAAGATATACTATAGCAAATCAACTTTCTCATATTATTTTCAGAAATGCAAATCACTGAAAATAGTCTTTTATAGAACAGTGAGATGCATTAGAAGGTTTGTTTATGACACATTTCATATTGCAAATTTTTTAAGTGCCAGTCATTGATAGATTGCATAGCATGATGGCACTTTTATTCTGCTGCTCTGTAGGAAGAAGATCCTCAAAGAGTTCATGAGAATCTAGCTTATGAGCCACAGCACATGATTCCACATACACCTACACAGCAATTGGAGTGTGAAGGACTTAAAAGTATCATTGTAACCATTGTCACATTTACTTTAGCATAACTAGTGTATGAATTACTTCAAATTACAAAGCTCCTGTTAAAGCAAAACTTGTAACCTTTTGCTTTTTTGGAAATAAGGGACTTAAAGATACTTACCTACCTTCCTGTTCTACACGGACTATGCTAAAAAAATGTCAGCTTACTCACTGGGTCTGTACATTTGTCAATTGTTCAAATTTTCACCAACATGTTAAAAATGAAGCTTCACTTAAAGTCAAGTAGAATAACACACGATGCTATCCTGTTTTGAAATTTTGCCTTGACAAATGTCAAGTTCTACAAAATGTGTTCCCAAGTAGAAATTTAGAAAAGTTTTTATTTTGGCAAATAATTTTCTGATAATAAGCTTACAAGAGCTAAAAGCATATTAATAAAACTGAAGAGTTCATGTACTGCCTGGGTACTTGCAGACCCTGACAGCCCTTATCAGGATTAACCCATTTCAGGAATTTTATACTGCAAAATAGTAAATATGCATATATAGTCAGGAATGCATTTTCAGTTTACGAAAAAAAAAAAAAAAGCCCCACCTAAAGTTATTAACCTAGGATCATTTTGATCACTTAAAGTCTCTGCATGGGCGTATAAATAAGTTTTATCCTACTTTTTGGAAATACCTCTAATATGTTATTTTGCTTCAGTATCCCTATCCACAAGCTAGCTCTCCTACCATGTTTTTCAAGTGTCCTTTGCCATCTCAAACTCCTTTCAAACTTCCCGACTACTTTAAGCACACTTTTTCCATTGATAAAGCAGCTTATTCTAACCCATTTTGACAAATAGCAGTGCTTGTTTCCACTGATGCAACCTATATCTTGCAGTTTCACTTTCTTTCCCCAATTCCAGAAGTATATACTGCCCTGAGGGTAAAAAAAAAAAAAAAACAAACCAAAAACCACCAAAAAACCCACACACACCCCACAAAAAACCCCCACAAAACAAACCCCTCCAAAAATACCACACTACAAAACCTGAATATCCTGTCTTCCAACTAAATGAACAAATTGTTTCCTTCTGTGTTCAAATCTCATAGTACATTTGGGTTTCAGTCAAGAATCTGAGTTTATTATGTAATACAGTATACTAGAAGGTATGGTTTGGCTTTTGAAAAACATCCATGAAAATGGTCCTTACCTCAAAGAATTTATAATCTAGGCAGGGTAGGATTTTTGTTGTTGTTGTTGTTGTTCTTTACTAATACTATCTTTCTACTCTGCTAATAGGAGAAAAGAAATGGCAATAAAAAAAAAAAACCAGTCTTACTTTTAACTGGTGATCAACTTAGTATCATTAGAAATTGCTGTCCTTTCACTATATTTGAAATCTTTTAAAGAGAGAAAATGATCCGTTTAAAGAAAGTGTTCTTCACATACTCATGCAGAATGGTGTTTACAAAGCAGTAATAATCTGAGGGGCGGGGGGGAAGGAGATTTAGAGGCTTGGTGGTTTGTTTGGGTTTTTTTCTTTTTTTAAATTTTATATTTTTTGAACAGTCTGAATGTAAATATTGGGGTGAATCAGCAAAAAGAATATTAAGGGATGAAAGAGAAATGCCATTTTCTGTCTTGAGGTGCCTGGAGTTAGTATGTAGTACCAAAGAGAGATTACATTTCATAAGCGTAAGATAAAAATACCTTTCAGATGTTAATGCTATTGTTAGCTTAAAATTTATACGAATCTGGAGAGTCTGAAAAGCTATTGCATTGAGAAACACTGCATAGAAAGGGATGATAATTAGAAGTGAATGTAGGGTCAAAAGAGGTTTTTAAGTGAAACGTTAATGGATTGGAAGAAGCTTAGAGGTGTTATAAAAATAAAAAGTACATTTTCTAGCACAAATTTAGTGAAAGTCCACAGATTATTTTCATCTCCAAGAAAAGCGATTTGTAGTAATATTGTACTCTATTCCATTTAGTCATCTGAAAAAAAATTATAAACTCTATATGCTATGTTTTTGACTTCTTACATGTTTTAAGGAACAAGTGGGGTGGGAATTGGTATCTGTATGTTTTTGTATTGGATTTCAGAGGCAGCAGTGCCAAAAAACCCAACTTCACTCTGCTCTATGAAATTACTTCATATTTATAGCATTGTAGCTGAGAACAGGTTTTGGATTTGTGTTTGTTTCCTCTAGTACTTCTTTCAGATAACATATTATAATACTTAAGAATGAAAAAAAAAATCTTATTCTTCACTGCTCATAAACTGCCTACAGAATTATGTTCCTTTATTAAAAATAAAAGAATAAAGTTTTTTTTTTTAAATTAGTAATCTATAGCAACTTTTATAAGTTTGAGATTTGACATAAAATTTAAAAGTCTATAAGATAAGAGGTTGCAAATATATATATTTTAAAGCATTGATAATAAATACTAAGGACTTTGCCTTTCCTGTTCTTTGTTGTTGTTTGGGGATTTGGGGGTTTTTTTCCTCCTTTTCTGCATTGCCTTTTCAGGTCTATCTTCAGAGACTTCATCATTCAGAGCAATAGCAGTGCAGCAAATGGAGAAGTAATATGAATCCTAGCAGAGAGTTTGACCAGAGGGGGGATGAGAACAAGAGAAGGCAGGTTGAGGTGAGTGACTAAGAGAAGGGTTAAAAAAAACCAAAACACATCGGAGAAAATGTAGTCAGAAGACAGCAAACGTAAGAATTCCGGAAGGTAGTTTACAGAAATAGGTGCACATTTTGTATTTTGTGTGGCGAATGACTGGGGGGGAGCGCTGATTCAGCAAACAGTTTTTATAGCTGATGAAGGATGAGCTGAGCTGGCTTTGTTTAACAGCTTTGTGTAGGAGCAGGGAATGCGGTGTCCCATAGTAATTAAAAGGAGTGGTAGGACTGAGCAATGGGGACACTGGCATTGAACCTCATTCAGCAAGTGGCTGAAACCTGTGAGAAAAAGGACTAACATTCCATAAGGAGAGCACACCAGAAAGGAAGAGACCATTATTAAGAGGCAAGTGGTTAAAAAAAAAAAGACTACAGAATTGGTGTGAGAGTTCTATATTTTTACATTTTGTGGTTAAGATTTGCAGAGCAACATGCAATAAGGCAAACTTACATTTGGGAAGAAAAAGTGCAAAAATTTACAACAGCTGTTCTTGTCTGTGCAAGAAACCAAAGTAACTAATTGGACACAATTAGAGGTCAATCGTTGTGAACTTTTGGGGCAGGAAATTGAAAATAGAATAAGTCAGAGAATGGTAGTTCTGTATTATTTCTTAAAAACCAATGCTTTATATTATGGCAATATTAAACATGATCATGAACAGAAACTAATCTCAGACAGTGAGATACAAATGCAGCTACAGTTCACATGAAAAGAACAAGTTCACATGCTAGCCTTTTGTTTTCACAAGTCTTGTCCAACAACAAAAAAAACCCAACCAAACAAAAAACAGGATAGAGTGAAAGGATTACACACTTTTACATCAATGGCAGATCTCTACCAAAGATAAATCACCACTAGGGGAGGGAAATGTGATGAAAATAAAGATGACTAGCAGTAAGGTAACATTTAGACTGTGATTAGTGTTGGTTCTCCTTCAAACATCAGCTATAAAGAAGAAAACTATTGAAAAACAAAAGTATGTATGTTTCTCTGTGTGACACAGGAATTGGAGCTTATATTTTTGATACTGACAGACATCGAAAGCAGGGTTGAAGGGAGAAAAAAAAAACAAAACCCAAAACTAAAAAACAAAGTATCTGGACTAAAATCTGGAATCCAAGTAAATTGACCTAAATTGTCAGATTTCTATCATCTTCACCTTGATCAGTAATATTCTACTACTTTTTATTATTACTTCGGACTGTATCTTGGAGCATCATGAAACCTCTGGTATCTCCATATGTTATTTTATGAAATCAAGGTTATCCACTATTCTCTCTATTACACTTTTATATATGCCAGAACCTAGACCCTAAACAATGTTATTTCATAATGCTGCTTAGTTGTAAGACATTTTTGTAGTATAAGTGAACTTGATGGTCATGTTCAATCTCTAGATTACCTTTACTTTAATAGATGTTACTAATTAAAATGTGAGACACCACAAATCATTAAATGTTTTCAGGGTTGTGTACCATCTCTTTCATTCTTCTTTCTGTAATACCATCTCCATCTGCCCTTTTAATTCCCCCACCCCCACTCCCCGCACTACACTACTTACTTCAAAACAGTAAAGACTTTGTGCAGAGGAGTATACTATATATAAACTTTTCCAGTTTGGGTAGACGGATATTTGTCCTATATGTATGTAAAAATTCTCACAAAACCCCCACCTTCCGAAGCCCTCCAGAATTTTATATTTCCAGAGACAACCTCTCTGGAAATGATGATCGTCTCTAACTGCAGATTACAAGTGAGATAAATATATTCATCCATTATGACAGCATGTGGCCATAGAGCACAAAAATATCTATTACTGACAAATCAGGTACCGTCCTCCCCATGTGACACTAAAAATTTAACCTTAAAACAGGAAGATAGTTGGAATAAAGACTTTTTTTTTTCCCCCTCAGATTTTTCATTTAGAAGACTGTACAGTGCTCCCTGGTGTTTGGTTTTAAGCTTTCCAGCTAACTGAAAGGTAAATATTAGCATGTTTTGTAAAAGACAGCTTTTGTAGAGGACCTACTATGGTGCAAGTAAAGAAAGATTGAAGTGATACCGGTATATTTTTTGTTATCCCTTTCCCTACTCACTAAGATCAAGCATGCTATAGCCAAAAGAGAAACAAACCATTATAAGAAGCTCCAGAACAATAAAATAAAAATTAAAACTGCTTAATCCAAAGGTGATAAGATAGCTGTGCCAAACTAAATGCTCACTGCTGTAAAAAAAACCCCAAAAAAACAAAAACAAAAAAACAAAACCAAAAAACCACCAACACAAAACTAATTAGATTCCACCATTTTCTCCTTCCATTAAGTTGTGCTCTCACAGGTCTTCTGTTCCCTAGAGCTAGCACTTTTTTCAGTCATCCAGGTTGGCTTAAAGTGACAGAAAAGTGTTTCAAAAAGAGACAAATAGTTCATGTTTTCTGTAGGTTTATTGAGCAGAACTGGCTGATCAACAGGTCAATCACTAAAGCTGACACAGAAACGAGTTTGGGACCTCCTATCTTTGAGTACAGGTTGAAATATTTATATTATCCCTTTGTGGCAGCACTGAGTTTGGGTCAACTATCTCAAATATCTCACAGGATTAAGCCTAAAGGATTTCTCTCTCCCTTGAGCCAGCTGACCTGGTATTGATACATTCCTGACACTCATTCTCTCAGGATTTCTACCTTTCTGAGAGTGGGAACCTGTTCTTTGGTTGCATACATTAGAGAAAGCCACCACCTAGCACATAATATTTCATAGCTTTTCTTCATTTCAGAATGCCTCCAGGGGCTATAAATTGACTTGCTAATTGTCATCATCCCTCCTCATCAGGAAATTGTTTACCTTTACTTCACAAGAATCCTTCAAATCATCTAACAAAAACAGAATTGTCTCACTTCCTTGGAGGTATTCACAATGCCACTTCTTTAAACAGATGTTCTCACATACTTGGCTGCCTAATCAAGACTTTCCCCCTTCTGCCTTCCAAGTGATGAGTCACCCTGGAATACAGTTCAATTTAGAGTGAATCAACTCCATCTACTGAGCCTTGTGTAAATCTATACATTAACAAACATACTTGATACTAATATCTAAGTGGTATTACTTTGTTCATTATTGAAACTCCACTGAAATCATAAATTATGCTAAGTGAACACTGGAGTAATAGGAGATTAACAACTCACACTAAAATAGCCTAAAAACACCTAAGTAGACACTTTTAATGGAATTCAGTTGTGGCTTACTTTCCCAGTTAAGTTTATTGCCTCTACATTGCAGCTTCTTCCTACAATGAGAAGATGGCTAGAGAGAGTACTTGATGGAACATCATACATTCTGCCTTTTGTCATATGCTCTAATACATGCTGTGAACATCAGTAAGTGTTATGTGGTAAATGTGGTAGAAACAGGTTGGTAAAGCTCCAGCATTGGTTGCCCAGTTTAACAGGCTTATAAGCAATTTTCACAAGGATGAGCACTTCTAATTACTATTATTGGCAAAAGGAGTCTCAAGTGCTTGGCAAGGCAGTAGTCACTGACAATCACTGCTGCATGTAGGCTTGTTCTTGTATGATAAGGCAGAAACAAAATTATTATTAGCATTCTTAGACCATCCAGAGTATTCCATGATGATAGCTTCCTCCATTCTTACCAGCAGAATTGTACTGGTGAACATACTGTTTTAGGGGAAAAAATAAGTGTAGGACAAAATCCTCATCTCCTTCAGGCAACACAACTGTCTAGTTATCTTTTCCCATAGAGCTGTTTGCAATGTTTTTATAGACAACAGTTCTTTTGTTAGAGGAAGAGCAGAAGTTCTTGTTAGGAGAACATGGAAATTGTATGAATAAAAGCTACAAAATCTGAGTTTGCTCAAACCAGTGTTTCACAAACAGCTTAGAGCCATCTAATATGTACATGATAGGGATGTATATCAATGCTTTCAGTGGACTCTAAGTCCACAGAAAACTCCCTGTGTAAAAATGCCCTTTTTGGCCTCTGCTTGGAATACGCACACACATATATCAGTTGAAAACAGGGCTCCAACAGCACAGGTTTAGAATAAACTTAGCATAAAATTGTTTAAGTAGAATTTACTCAGACATATTTTCATTAATTTTAATTCACATAACCCAAGTAATTATCCAAACTCAGATTCCAACATCCTCCTTCCTAAATTAGTTCTACTTGAATATTTGGGGAGTAAGGGGCACATCAACATGAATTCAGGTGCAACGATGACATCATATGCTGCTATTGCTACTTTTTCAGTGTCTTATCACGTGACTGTAAGAAAAAGCCATGGAAATGGCACTAACAATGTTCTTACAAAATACCTCCTGAAATGACACTAGGTAGATGAAGAAAGTAGTCATCTGCTGCAACTAGGAGCAAACTCTGTTTACTGTAGTATAATAGAAAAATAAGGTACTTCAACTATTTATCTTTTTGTTCAAAATATTAGTCCAAGATGAATAGGTTTAATGTGTATAGACCTCCTGAAAAATTTGTGTTCATAGTGCACTTGTGGGTAATTTACAGCTAGTGTTGGTTTAACTTATTTACAGGCACTTTTAATGCAGCGAACATGATTTGTCCTCTGTCTGACTTTCCCTCCTGAGGCTCACTTTGGTAGCAAAGTAAACTTTACAATGACAGACTAAATAGCATAATTTTTGCTAGCACAGCTTTTCAGCACAGTAGAAGCAGCACTTTGCTAGACCCCTGCTGCTGCTATGGTTTCCTATCATTGTCTGAAAAGTTAAAGTTGGTAGCAATACTTAAACATTTACGGTCACAGATCTGTAGCCCCAACCTTGGCATCCTAGTCCTCAAAAGATAATGTGGGTAACTGAAACCATACCACATATAATTAGAGGTTTCCCCTAGGCTCCTGCATTTGACACACTTCTGATCTTCTGTAAGTGAAAAGTAGCTTCTGGTGTTGAAAATTAGTTTACATTTCATATTTCATTAAAAACAATGCAAAATCTTCTATCTCAACTCATATAAAAACCTTTAGAAAGGTGTATTTCAATTATCTTGCTTAGGTGCTAACCTTGTGCCTGTAGAGTATCCCATGGATGTCCCTGAAACACTACTCTTACTAAAAGAGCCCATTAAATACTATTAGTCCTGAAGCACTGCGTGAAGTGTAGGGCCTTCATTGAAGTCAGGAAACAGCCTCTTCCAAGGTCTGGCTCTGAGTTTTTGTCCTCACCAGAGACAAAATAAAATAAACCCTGGAGGCATGGGAGTTAATCAGAAAGCAGTTTGCTCTCCAAATCCCTTTGCGATGCCATCACACTGTTGGAGTACTTCTGGTTTCCCAGATGGCTAGCTTTATCTACAATGTGCATGTTGGAAGTTGGGTGTTTGGGTTTTGGGGGTTTTTTTAGTTTTGTTTTTGTTTTTGTTTTTTTTCCTATCAAAAAGGTGACTTTATGTTTCTTCCACAACTATCTGCTCATTATAACTGCCTTACTGAAGATAGTCTCTCTTATATTCAGGCATTTCCTGGACTCTTTTCTGATATTAATGTGTTTAACTTCAAAGGAAGTTTATGTCCATGGAA
The DNA here is from genome assembly GCA_025311575.1 of Elanoides forficatus. Lineage (NCBI taxonomy): Eukaryota > Metazoa > Chordata > Aves > Accipitriformes > Accipitridae > Elanoides > Elanoides forficatus. Next base: position 3,907,986 of record JAOBAS010000007.1, on the reverse strand, counting down.
AGAACACAAATGATGTTTTAGTACATAGTTGGGTACCTTTTCCTGTGCCGATCTGAGCACATTTCATGAAACATCACTTACATCTGTATCCTTAAGACCTTAGGGAGTTTTCTTGTGTAATTTAAACTTTCTATGCCCCCATTAACAGCTTGCTTTCGTCAGAGGATAATTGATGCTTAGTACTCCACACTTATATTTCCATTTTTTAATTTTTTTTTTTTTTTTTTACACAAGATTATCCAAGAATTTAGTCCTTTCTAAAAGTATTATTCAGCTCTTGAAGGCTTGTAGTTAGTGACTTGTACCTATTAAAAAAAAAAAAAAAAATCTTAATGCTAATAATGTCTATAATGTATGCACAATTTCATTGCCTAGAGGTGTTAAGCTTGTGTTAGAGTTGAATTACTCTAAATCAGACAAATTTCCTTTCTGGGCATGAGACATCAGGATCTATTAGACTGTTTGTTAGAGTAGTACATTTATTCTCCCAATAAGTTTGTCCCAAATAACTAAGTTATTTTAAACTGTTATTTTATGTGTGGCTCTCCTACTCTCTTCTTATTATTGTAACCTGGGCAGATTTATAGTTTTGGAGACTATCATCTCTGAACTACATGTTTTGCAATTCAGGCTTCTTTGCAATCCATACCTAGCATTGTGTATATTTTAAATTGACCATTTGTGCACAGTCCTCTCCTCCCTGCCACAGTGTCATTGTATGATGTATGACTTCAGCAATTAGTTTTTTACTAAAATCAGCTAAAGACAAGACATCAGAATGTGTCTTTCCAACTTCACTATTTGTTTTCCTCTGTTTTGCCTGAACTACTCTGTCACCCGAGGTTAAAACTAAAGTTTGGTCAAAATAAATTCAATTTCAACAAGTTTATATTTCTGTTTCACATCAGAATGCACTCATGTTCCCAACTTCCCTACTTTTTCATCTTTTTTTTTCCCATCAGTTTCTCCTCACATTGTGTTCTGCGACTCTTGTAACCCAATATACAGGTCAAATGCTTGTCAAGTTGTGTTATGTAAATCTAACAATAAAGACAAGTTTCAGAAAAATTGCTGGAAGAAAGGAGAGACTGAATAGTTCAGTCACCAAAAGGTTTAGGTTCCTCATTTTCCGTCAGAGGTTAGAAGGTTGAGTGTTATAGCTTTTAGCTATTTCTACAGTAAAGCATGTAAATTCCTCTTAAACACAAGCCTTGTACTATCACCTCCAGTCTGCCGCTTGTTTATCGATCTTATTAATATCAAACTAGCTCTGTGTGTCTATGAATTCTTCACCAACGAGGTGCTAATCAGAAATTCTTAGTCTAGTCACTAAAGCAACAGTCCTGGATCATCTTGAAATCTGTTCCCTAGTAATTGCACTTCAGATAAGCTGGCTGACCCTACTCTGAGGCTTCCAAAACAAGTCTAATCCATGTGCTCTTTAGAAGTGTCTTGTAAACTAAATTGAATAATTGCACAAATATATGTGTATACTATGAAAGTAAAAATTTTGGTACAAGAAGGGCAAAACATGCAGCAGTAATCTTTGTTAGACTGTCTAGTCCTATCAAGGAGCATAAAGACTGAACACCTTCCCAAATACAAATTCTGTTCAAGGTATGTGTTGAGGGGTGCCCAAAGGGATGGGAAGGAAGAGGAAAGAGGAGCAACAGGTTGAACTCTCAGAGAGTATGTAGCAATATTAAAGTTATAGCATCTCTGGCAGTAGCCAGAAGCCAATTTGTGGGAAACAGTAGGAGATTCACCAAATTGATGTCCTGACTTTGTATATGACATAGCAACTCCAGTGACAGCATTCACTGACTTACAGACTTTGTAAGCATGGTTTAATGGTCAAGTGAGACCTGTTTTCCCTTAATCAGTCTAATCCTAATTTGTATCCATTTATAAGTTTTGGCAACCCTGTTTGAAAAAAAAAAAAAACCCTACAAAGCAAGACAGGCTCACGTGCTTCATTCCTGTACAGTGTTTCCACTATATCCTGACACAGGCTGTGCATTTTGAGTCACAAGAAGAAAAAAAATCTGATAAAAAAAAATTCTGATTAGTGTTACTGCATATTGTACATCAACATAACTGATGTTAACCCATATGAGGTATGGATCATTTTTTCAATGCCATGGATTCCTTGTATAAGGAATCTGAAATATATTATAGTGGTTTACAGATCCTCAGTAAAGATAAGAGCACTTTGGAGGAGAAAAATGATCTCAAATTGCTTTACTACTCTCTTTGACAGTATGGAAAAGAAAGAAACCAATATTGACAGTCACATGAATTGTTAGCTCTTGTGATATGTTGTTTTCCCCTCAAACTCAATACTTTGCAGATAAGATGGTCATTTCAGTGCACTCCCCCAGGGAAGTATTAGGGGCCAGGAGAGCTTACAAGGTGAGAGCCAGGATTGCCAGGCTGCCCTGCAGAGCAAGACAGGTGGCAGGGTTTTTCAGGACTCACATTGAACTCCAGGAATGAAACAAGGGATTAAAGTTCAAAGCCATTACTAACTGAATCCAGCTAAAATTTGGCTTAAATTGTGAAAGTGGTAAATTGGCTGAGTCCAGTTTAAGTCCTTGCTCCTTTTTGTTGAAAGTGAAACCAACATAAAAATTTGTCCAAAAGGAAGCATGACTTTAGAGACCATAAAGAATGGTCTTTTTCCTTAGCAAATAGCAGAGGTATGAGTACATGCCCTCTGGGAACCATAGCTATCATGGGGAAAACTCATGTCATGCTCCTAGTGGAATAAGACAACCTGTCATGTATAAACAAGCAGGTGTTCAGCATTCAGCTGTGTTTCTGCAAGGCAGTCCTACCCTCTGCATGTATTGAGCCTACTGGGAAAATCTATAAGCAGGTTCTGCTGACTTAGCAATAGGGGGTTTTCTTTACTTCATCTGGAAACAAATAGCTGAAAATGACAAAAATCTAAAATACAAGTTGATTTTATCCTCCTAGAACTGCTTAAGAGTAATCAGTCATAAGGAAAAGCTAATTCCTCAAACAGTTTGGGAAAATAAAGATTAACTAAAGTAAATTTTTCTTTCATCCCAATTCAGGTCAAAATCAGTATTTATAAACTAGTTTTCTTGTTCACTTCCTTCTTGGTTTGCAAAATTATCATCTGCACAAAAGGTAAAGGAAGGATGCACTTACCTTTCTGAAGTACTAGGTAGCCAGATACGGAAAGATAAACAATAGACCTTATGTAATGAATTGGCACATGAGTTGGAATCAAGCAGTTAATACTCAGTAGAGCAAAGCAAAGAAAAAAAAAACCCAACCCCTAAACACAGCCAGTACCACAACCAACCCTGTAGAAAGACATCCTTATTGTCAGAGCACTTTGGCTACAGTATGCTTATTAATGGGTAAAGGCCATACCACTTACAACTAGGACCTTCATTGACACCCTGTATAAAACTTAAAGTGGCTATAGGATCATACAACCTTTTTTCTTTCCAAGAAATATTAGCCACTAGCTAACTGAATTCCTACTGAACAGGCATATGTCTTACAACTATTTTCATAGTTTAAAGTGCTGCCAAACTCCCCCCAAACCCTCTAATATGGAAACGTATCTTTTCCTTGGTTGTCTTACAGACAAAAATTGTTCTCTGATCTTCGACAGCTTTTCTCAAAACATGCTAGTTTTTTCTTCCTTTGTTTCTGACAGCAAAGAAAAACAAGACAAAATCAGGTCAGAAATGACATACATATATTTAACAATAGCTGCAGACTTTCTTAAATACAAGAAAAAACTCTGCAGGCTTAGACATTTTAGGGTGTTTTGGTCTGAATCATTTTGCATGTATTTGAGTGTAAATGTGTGCAGAACACCACCCACCCCCCACCCCCCCCCCCAA
>JAOBAS010000007.1:3855091-3884511 GCA_025311575.1 Elanoides forficatus | reverse complement strand
CCCTTTTTTTCTTTTCTTTAGATAGAGAGGTATTTTAACTATATTTAAAAAAAAAAAAATAACCACAAACCATTTCCAAAATATTTCAATAAGTAAGTTCCTTTACCATTAACTTTGCAACAACAGAAGATCCTTGAGGAAGATAATTAAATACCCTGAAAATCTCAAGCCCCTCAGAGAGGACGGATATCCAGTGTCTTTCATGCTATAAGGAGTTAACATCATCTGCGTCACAGTACATACACTCCCACAACCTGGACAGATCATCAGTGAGGAAGCAAAGATCCAAACAGACAGAGTTTACTAGGTTAAAAACAGTACATGGCATTTTTATCTTTAAAAAATAAGTATCAGCAAGATATGTTCTGCAGCTGCTGAAATTTCCAAATTATCTTACAAGTACCTTATGTAGGACACATTAGAGTAAACTTGGTTTAAAGGTAGTCATGGCTTGCACAATTTGAGTATGTTCTCCTGAGGGATCTCTGCCAACTTCTTGCTGACTGGAGAACACTAAAATACATCCTCGAAATGATTCTGTCTGTTTCTCCAAGCTGGGGGAAGACCTCCACCATTACTTTCAATGTACTTTCTCACTCTGTACTGCCTACTTCATCTGGAACAAGCTTCAAACAGCAAATTCTCCTCCAGAAAAAAAATCATCGGTAGTAAAGTGGAAGAAAAGAGGCCATCGGACATATTTCAGTAATGCGCTCACATACAGAACTTATGCTTTTGAACCATTACAAATGTGTGTAAGAGGACTCCCCTGGATTTTTTGCTCCAGGTATTTATTTCAAATTTTTGTTAGAGGTCACCTTTACTCTACTGGACTTCATTTATGGCCTATGTAGATGTACTAAAAGTTTTGCAGGGATTTTTTTTTGCTTTCGAACATGAAGGAAAAAAAAAAAGTACATTCACTATAGATTGTGAACTGGCATTTTTGCTAAGTAAATAAAATATTTTCTCGTCTTTTCTGTAAACCAGGAAATATTTACAAATTCAGAGATCTCCTATGCATAAACTGAGACTAGTTGGATTAAAGGCCACAATCCCAATCATCAGGTGACTTAAATCAGTATAGTCTAACTGAAGTCAATGTTACACTAATCAAACCAGTGGAGACATGGCACAACAGTTATAGCCTATAAACTACAGTACTGATTTGTAAATAGCCTATTTTCATTCCTTTGCAGAGTATACTGTATTTAACAGTATAAAGTGAATCAGCACAGACAGACATCACTACTTCCAAACCGGTTTTTGGGATAGGGAAAAATATCAATTTTGGGGCAGTGACTGCATCAACTTGTAGGACAAACATGAATACCCTAGGTAAGCTTTCAAATACTTATCCAAACCCCATGTGAACATCTTAGTCTGGATATGCTCTCTTTCAAAATTTCCAGAAAAAAGACACATAAGGAAAGCCCTTCTAAGTTTTATGTGCATGTGCGTATTTTGGAATGAAAAGCAATAAAGTTAAAGTCTGGATTGAAAAAAAGGAATCTATTCTGGCTGTTTCTTTTTATGTATAGAGGGTCAGCCTGTCTTGAAAAGGTGGCAGAAGTTTATGTTGCAGGATGCTTTCAGATGCTGCTAAATAGCCTAAATAGAGGAGAAGTTTGTAGTGAGACTTCTCCCTCTGGTATGCACACAGCTTGAACTTCATTCACGTGCACAAGGCATACCGAAAAAAACCCTTCACTGCTCTGAAAGCTGAATATAAGAACAGTACTGGACAAGCATTTTCCTTCCATCTTAATAATTTATGACCAGGGTTAGCCCTAGCATGTTATTGTATCTTATAAACACATCCTGTAGAAGCACTCTAGTAAGGGAAGTAAGGATAAGTCTAGAGATGATATACTATTTCAGGTGTGGCTCTATTAAATTACTACAAAATATTTAGGACACAGATCTAGCATTTCTTTTCCAAGTGATTGTTTCAAAAAATGGGACATTGCTTCAAATGGAAACAGCTTTTCTTTGGGGATTTCCTCCTCCTTAAAATGCCCTTTATCACACCAAAAGATATGGAAGTAACAAGAAATAATTTTCAGTAGAAATTTTACAGTTAATGCTTTGTAGTACAGAAACATACAAAAAAAAGGAAAAAAGGTACATCTGTGAAAAAAATAATAAGCGCCTTTTCCCCCTGGTGTCATGTCTTTGGATATGTACAGCCTTGGAGAAATGTATAAATCATTTTATACATTGAACTCTTAAAAAACTAGAGATTTTTAGTACAAAGGAATCAATTCACTCCAAGAATGTCCACATGCTGTTGCTTTATGATTTACTATGTACAAAAGAGGACCAAACAAAGGACCTCTGTTTTACCGTTACTGCTGTACTGTACATTATCATGTGGCTAACACCCTTCTCTGGGTGAGATTTACACTTGGTATTACAAATAACAATGCTGAAAATACTGATACAAAACAGCTTCAAGATGACATTTTAAAAATATCCCTCACTTTAATTGAACTGTTTTCTCCAGTTTTTTTAAGTTTCAGCTTTATAAAAGATTCTCCAAGAAAATAGTAGCATTTAAAATGTTATTTTTGAAATGTATAGATGGATTTTTTTAATAAAGCGTAATCCAAAAGTTCATTTTTCCAGGAAAAAAAAAAACTATAGATACAGTACATAAGTTAAAATTGAAGAGGTTTTTTGGGGAGTTTTTTGGTTGGTGGTTTGTATTTTTTTTTTTTTTTAAATGTAGTATAGTACATTTGTATCCTGGAAAAAAAAAAATCCTTGATTACAGTGTATGTTAATTTATTTACAGATCTGAAATATAATTGCATACATCAACTCTTGAGATGAGCAAGACTGAAATGTATTGTTAGTAAGAACTAACTGTCCTTTCAACCTACTGTGACTTTAAGAGATTGCTGTGATGAAAATGTGATTCTGAGTAGTGAAATTCTGTTACTACTATTTTTAACTTTTTTGGTAGATGTTAAACTATGAGTTTCAATGCAGGACTGGGAGTCTTGAATACTCATAGTTAATTCGGTCAAGCTATGTTTGCAATTTTTGCACATTCTGTTTTGGCAGTAGCAACACACATGTGAACACAAAGAAGTTTGGCAAATGTTTGTCTTGATTCTTACGTATCCAGCTCTGGATACCCAAAATTACCACTACAGAATATTTAGACAAAACCTGCTCTCTTCTTCAACATCAGATGATGTCATAAAATTTGCTCTAACCAAATTAAAAACCTCAACAAATACAATCCAGAAAGTTCAGGCTGCTGAAAAGGCTTTGCAGAATATCTGCCAAGCTCATAGTCTAATTTTTTCTTAATCTAACCAATCATTGTATTAATCCAAATATTAAGTAGTTAAGCAGATATATTTAACACTAGGTAAACTTTTTATCATTAATTCATTTTATATGCCCTATGTGACTTACCTTTTAAAAGTTACAGCATTTTTAGTGGCTGCAGAAGCTTCCTTTTTCACTATATGCTACTTCAGTTAAGTCACACTGGTTTGCTTCTTTGTGTGAGAATGTGCTGCACCCTTGTCTTTTGTTATTAATCACCAGTTAAAGAGAGAGGCGACTTGTCTCAGATCTGCCTCAATTGTACTTAAAGGTGCCAGATTATTTATAAACTACTAACTATATGTCCTATTATCATTCAAACAGATTACCCTCCATCAGAGAGGTTGTAAACTAAGTGCCCTGTTTAGTATATGCCACATGTTTAGAGTAACTTGACTGAGATTCCTGTTTTCAAGCCCTCTGGAAGGTGAAAACAGGATCTTTTGTTACTAACAAGTCTCCAAGTTCTATGCTGTGATCAAATGATTTCATATTCCCATGAGACGAGCATGCTGCACATCAGGCAGCATTAGATTCATCTCACTTGTGTGTAACACGTCAAGACTAGCAAACCCACTGAGTTGGTATAAACCAGATCATTAAGTGCAGATGATACAGTCTACAGAAATTACAACTTACACAGGTAATTTGGACTGGGTAATAAGAGACAATTTCTCTTACTTTAGTCTTTCACCCTTTTTTGGTTTGGGAAGTGAAATGAAATTATATGGCGCATTACATAGCATAGAATGTCACATTGTGTCGTGAGTGATACAGTGCCTGTAAAGCACAAACATCACCACAATTTGACATGTCCTCACAGACCAAAACCACTGGAACAAATGTATTTAAATAAAGGTGCAGGTAGGGAAGGGAAAGTTGAGGAACCAAGCTGACATCCTCAGTTTGGGACTCAATTACTGACTCAAATATCTGGTGAGCCTCTATGAACCTTGTTGTCAGAGGAAAATCAGTCACTTCCTCTACTTGTGGCATGAGGCATTCAGAAAATACATACAGTAGGAAGCGGTAACACACCTCTCTACAAGCGAGCAAAGCTCATTGTATTAAAAAAAAGTGTAAAAAGAGGATCCTCAAAGATTTCTGACTCCTTATTTCCCTAGTCCCTATGAAATTCAAGAGGCTTCACTAATTACTTATCTATTCATTCCTCACATCTACTTTAACAGTAACATTATTAAACATACACATATTATTTAAGATCACCTTCTAGAGCTTCAGGAATGATAGTGGCTTACAGAGGGAAAAAAAATATACATATTTAGCCAATATTGGACTAGCAATGCCAGCCAAATGGTCCTATTTATTATACCCATGGTGACTTTTGCATGACAAATCAATCTAGTCTAGTTCATCCTTTTGCCGCAGTTCCAGATGGGAAAGTATGGAACCTACAGACAACGTTAATTTTTTACTTTTTTTTTTCAGGTGAAAGTAGCAGCAGATAAAAACTGAAGACTGAGTTCTAGGTGAGCTTATGTTCCTCTTTAATCCATGGCAAGAATACAAGCACCTTGTTACCCATCATGTTGACCTAAAGTCTGTAGCTCTGCTGTGTGTAAATTGTGGTGGAGGAAAACATTTTTTCTGCTGTACATGTGTAAAGAGATGGGTCCCCTTGGAGGCTGTCCGAGTCTCCCTGTGAAAGTGGTATGCTGCCGAGGTGCAGCTGATGGGTCTTTTGGAGCTCCTGAGAACACTGGAAAGCTGTCTGCCTTGGATGCTGGCTTTGCTGTACTTGGTGTCATGGTGGCCAAACCGTTCTGGGTGGCCTCTGAAGCGAGGGTTTCGTACGTGCCTCTAGCATGCTTAATGACTTCCACAATCTCCTTCTCTTTTAAGAGGTTGCTCAGACACAGATTAGACAGCTGACAGCTCTTGCTTTCATAGGCCGTTGCTTGGTTGCCTGATGAATATCTAAAAGGGTCCTCGGTGGGAGTATGTGCTGACTTTCTGTCCCTTGTGCTGAGATTTTGGCTCACCATTCTGTTTGGATATGTAGCCTGGGGAAACAAAAAAAAAGTATTTGTAACAGAACATATTAGGAAAACGGCATAGAGTATATAAAACACTCCTCACTACAGATGTACAGCACACGGGGCTGGCAGGTTAAAACAAAAGACGAATCTCAAATACTGGTAAAACTCCCAAAGCTCTGCTAGCATAAAATAGAAGTATTGTTCATTCATATTTAACAGGACTAATATTGAAAAATGCTTATTATAGGTAATGATTTCGGCATTTTCTTTAAAAAAATAGTTTAAATCAAAGGAGGAGAATTTTTTTTTCAGAACATAATGAATGGATAGAAAGGTTCCATGAATTGTAAACAGATTTTCAAAAGCATTTCACAGGATGAAACAAAAAGAATTTTGATTGCATAGAGTTCAACTCTTAATACTCTCAAATACTTACAATATGTAAAGAACATCTTTTGTGAATATCTTCATGCCTTGGTTAAGCTCAGAACATGCTTAATTTTCATTGTCCCTTGAATCTAGGTGTTTTGTTGTGTACTTACAGTTAAATACATGCCAAAATGCTCTGCCAGAGCAGAGCAATAATTTTATTTCAGCTGCCTTGAAAAAATACAATGCAAGAAGGATTCCAGCATGTTAGTAACTTTTGATGCTGTGTGAGTATGCGTGCATTTGTATTTGTTTAAATAAGGGGACTTTATCTGTGCATGGCAAGCCAGATCACTGCAGATTTCCAGTGTGCGCTTAGTGTGATGCTTCATTTTGTCCTCCACAGAACACCTGGCTGGGGAGGAGATGATCGGGCTGTGGGATCTTCTCTCACACATTTAAAAAAATATACTCTCAGTGTATAAAGTGTTGAGGGGAAAATGCTAACACAGTCAAAGGAGGATTCTGCCTGTTCCATGACTGACTGCACTAGGTAGCTTCTAGAGGTGAAGCCCAGGAACTCAGCTCACAAAGAGATGTGCTTGCAGCTGAGGAATGGCACTACTCAAGATGTGAATGTTCAGAAGTCTGGTCCCTAGAGGAACTTGAGCTTTGAGCCTATATGGCTTTGTAAGAAAGCTTCATCTCTTTATATATAGTTACAAAACATATGTGACACCAATTTGCCCATTAAGACTTAAATACCTGAAAGCTGTATGTGAGTTTCAAAAGTTGTTGACACAATCTACTTAAACTCTACTGTCCTTTGTCAGCTAATATTGTGTGTGCAAAAAAGAAGGGGGTGAGTGGGTGTGTTTCATTAGCTTCTCTAGCTACATAGCCATACAATGTTTCAAGGAAATCTTTAACTTACACTGCAATTAGTGCACCTCCAATTATTTTTTTTTAATATTTTTTTAACTAGTCAGGTTATGGTAACTAAGCTGCAGTTATGTGAAGAAGGATTCTAATAATAGCATCAATTATACTTTATTTTAGAAGTTATTTTGGAGTACACATTTGCCCTTGTTTTATCGCTGTCACACTTTCCCGGATACTGGTTAAAGCACCTAGTTCATTTGCAACAGAAGTCCAATTTTACTCCATATAGGTTTTTTGCAACAGAGCTCTGAAAGGACATAGTAACAGCTTCTTGACATTTACATTGCTATATGTGCTCTGACATTGCAGAACAAATCTAAGAAAATAAAAAATACTCTCAAGCCTTACAACAATAATTTGCTAAAAATCTTTCAGGATGTTTCCATGATTCCATAGGAAACTTGTATACATTGTTTCAGGACAATCTGTATCACTTCACATGCATTTCTATTTTAAACAACACAGAAGAATGATACTGTCAATATTCATGGCTTACATCCTTTTTTTAGTGTAGGCAGGCTAATGGTCATGCTTCTACACAGATTCATACACAGGTTTGGATACAAGTATTGCAGTGCATTTTAGGCACCAGACATAGTATTTTCAAAAATTATTAGTATTGGAATAACATTTTCCCCACTTGATTCAGTGCTGATTGCACCCAGACTCATAAATGGGAGTAAAACACTTCTGGAAAACAGCACTTAAGTTTTTATGCCTACAGCACATAGATGTTGAGATGAAATCAATTTAATTCCTAGGGAATCATTCTTGGGGAGAACTGTCTGTAAGTTCAATCACTTTTTAAAAATTTATTTATTTCTACAACAGTAAATAAAATCTTCCTATTGGGACAAGAGAGTTCAAATTCAATGCTCTGCCAAAAATCCCTGCATTTCTTGTAAGGGAGTGTTTCTGAAGTTACCATATGTCACCCTATGCCCTTTGACAACGTAAAGATTGGTATTGTAGAACTGAGAGGAACTTCAGGATGGGACATCTAGTCTACTCTACACTTCTGGTTAGCATCAGCTTATCCCTATGTTGTTCCTGACATTTCTTTTTTTTTTTTTAACCAGCTGTTAAGGACCTTCATTGATGTAATCTGTACAGCCTCCTCAGCTAACCCTTTCCACTACATTACCTTTACTTTTAAGAAAGGTCTTCCTAATGTGTAAACTGAATCCTTCTGGCTGCAAGTCTATTCCTTCTACCTCTCTCTACCATGAAAATGAAGAAAGAATTGCTGTTTGATAGTTAAATACCTGTTTATGTCTTTGAAGAATGCTGGCAAGCTACCCCTTAATCTCTTCTGCTCTAGAATAAAAAATATCACATGGATCTTTTGTCGTAGGACTCATCTTTTAGACTCCCAGTCATTCACACTTGTCTTCTCTATAGATTCTCTTCAGTAATTCCACATTTTTTCTTGAAGTAGATGGCCCAAGAGTACAGTACTTAAGGTAATCCCCTACCACTACGGAGCAGAAGAAGCACTATTAATCCTATGAAGGACTTTGCCTGCTTCTTTTTAATTCACTCCAGTATGAGGTTAGCAATTTCATTTTGCAACAGCATGAAATTGTTCACTCATGTTCATCTGGTTGTCCACAATAGTTCCAAGATTTTTTTTCTACAAAATTATTACTAAGTTATTCAGCTGATTATTGTCACATAGGCATAACTCTTCATTTGCCTCTGTTGAATTTCATCATTTTTCCTCTGATCTTTTGTCTAAAGTATCAAGATCATTCTGAATTCCAGTTTTAGCCATTAACATGTTTTCTATCCTGCACAACTTCATGTAAGCTGTAAATTTAATAAGAATATTCTCTACTCCATCATTCAGGTAGTAGATGACTAGTATTGAACACTATAAACCCCTACTTACTATAGCCTTCTGCTTTAACATTGGCCCATAGGTAACTAATTTCCAACGACAGTTTTCCAATTTACTCTATGTTTGTTTCATTTAGTCTGCATAGTATGTTTATAAAACAGTATCAAAAGCCTTACTAAAAGCAAGAAATCTGACATCTACAGCTTTTTTTTCTAGCCAGAAGGCCTGTTACTGTGCTGTTGAATGAAATTAGATTGGTTTGGCAATTGATTTGATTTGTAATCCACGTTGGCTCTTGTTCATCTCGTTTTCTTCTATGTGTTTATAGTTTGTTTGATTACTTGCCTCAACTTTTTGTCTGAGAATTGAAGTTAAACTAATGGAAAACATTATAATATATTTAAGATGAATCATAACCTCCCCCCAACACTCATAAAAATACAGACTGATACTGCACTCTGATCAGTATATTCTTGTTTTAATAAAAATGCCTCGGAGCTTTTTGTAGTGGCATACACTGATCAGTAAAAAGTCTGCGGATTAAGAACAGTTTCTCTTCTTACAGCTGCTTTTGAAGTGCCAATGAAAGGATGTAATTTATCTGTTTAATCAGCAACTATCCTTGTTCTTGTCTTCATTCAGTGAGATTACTCAGTCATAAACAGCATGGTATGTGCATAATCGGAGTTTAAACATGTTGCTGCAGTCCTTTGCAGCCTTGGCTACAGAGGCCACTTCCAGTGAGAAGCATGACCATTGCTGGAGCTCTTGGATACAAATTGTCTTATAGTCTTAAGAATGGCTTAGCACTTACTTTTGTCTCTCAAAATAGAATAAAAAATAAAAACTTGTAGGGAAAAAATTCTTATGAAATGAGTTACACCAACAAGGTAGGTTTTACAGTAAGTACAGCAGAATCAACTGGTTTTGAAAATGAGAAGTGCAGAAGCATATTCAAAACAAGGCATATTGTTGAAAGTGGGTACCAGTAAAAGGTACAAGGCATGATTACATAATTATTTTATATTGCTTTTTTAACTTGATCTTGATGAAATGCTCTGTTTTGAATATCTGGCACTGTGGTGTTTCTTTCCTCTTCCTTATCAAGGTTCTCTTTCACATGAAATATTTTCTTTTTAGAAAATACATGCTGGATTTGTAAGCCTCCGAAATATTTGCTTCTGGTTGTTGGCCAAAGTGGGGAGACTGTGTGTGTATGTATCAATAAATATTTTATAATATATATGTGGTGAGGGAAGGTCTTAGTTTTGTGAAGCTGTAACTTGCTGAAATTCCCCTTCTATTGAATAATTAAACAAATACCAGGTGGTGACAAATTAAGAGCTAATTTACCTAGATTTTAAAACATTAATAGAAATTTAGAATATGCCATCAGCATTCTAACACATTGGTTTGACCCTGTCTCCAGCAATAAGACACAGGTGGTTAACATGGAAAGACAGACTCATTCTATCAAATGCATAGTTAGACATGAAAAGAACAAGGATTTTAATAGAAACACCACCAAAAAGCAATACTACCATTGTTATCTATGACAAATTACCAAAGAATAGCTTCTAATCAGGAAAAGAAAGAACAGTGGTCAGATAGGAGTCAAAATCAACAAGAAATCCTCTCCCCTTCCCCATAACATTATTCTCCCCCGAAAATATTGGCAATAAAAAGTCCAATGCTGCTTTGAATTTCATCCAAGTTATTTTTTGTATCATTCAAACACTTTTATAAAAATCACAACATACAGAATTGAAAATAATTGTATGTTGTTGTTTTTCATTTGCTGAATTCAGATAGTTTAGCTTGAAAGAATGTAGTCCAACTGAGTTTTCTTGCTGGCCCATTTTACAGTTATTTAGACTCCTCATGATCTGGTCAGAATAAGAAAAATATCCCAGAATGAAATGCGCGACAGTAAGAACCACACATGCAGCACCAACAAGAAAAATACTCTGGACAAACTTGAACTTTTATTTTTAACCTATTTCTCCTCATCTTCCTGTAAATGTTTCATGCAAAATTTTCTGTGGTGGACTTTTGGGTACCAACTGCATGCTATGAGCATTAGATGTGAGGGAGCAAAGCCACAATCCCAACGCATCTGTTTGCCAATTTGAAGGCTGAGTCCTTGTCCAAAGCTGAAGGTGGCTTCATGCCAGTTGTGTTCCAGCCTAGCCTAGAGCAGCTGCAGGGCTGCTGTAAACTGCTGCTTGGCAGTGCTCCAAGGAGCCGATCTGCCAGCTGGTGACTGCCGAAGCAAAAAATCCATTCATCTATTTCCCTTTTATTTTTCAGTAGCTCAGCTAGAACCAACGACTTCTCTGCCCCAGAAATCCCCAAATGCCACCCTACAGTCTGCCTAACTGTGGACTGAGGAAATGGGCTGCAATTAGGATGCAAATGTGGCTCTGAAATTTCTTTCAGAAGTAGCCCATTTTAAATATACGGAGAGAAAAAAAAAAAGCCTCCTTTGTTGTTTCAAATACATCTGAAAGTTTAAGAAAACATGTGGATTTTAATTTCCTGATCACATTAAACACAAAAAAGTGCATGCTTTCTTGCTTGAGTCTAATTCTCAAAAAGAAAAATAAAATAAAAAGGATTTCTATTAAAGTCTGATTGGCTGTGAAATTTTGATAGGTTTATATCATGATCACTGGTGTTTTACGGTACATGAATATGAGAAAGATCTAAATGTCTTAGGTTTGATTATTCCACACTGGTGCTAAATACATTAAGATTGAACCAAAAATGGGAACTTAACTTAATATTCCTAAAGTATTTTTTCCATAAATTTTTTTGATGGTTCCTCCTTATGATTGTCATTCTGGCAACTTTATCTTATATTAAGAAAAAAACCCCAAACCCCTCAATGACCCAATTTAAAGTGATGAAAACTGACTTCTCTTATAGAAAGCTCCAGAATGGAACATGTTATTAAAAAAACACTGCAGCCATTCATCACTTTCCATTTTCAAAAGCAATGAGTGAAATATGACAAGAGTTAACGACAAAACAATACTGCTGCAGGACATTAAAAAATGGATATTGTTGCTGACTGTCTTCTGATAAAATACTGATATAAAATGACAGAAAAAGACATGAAATACAAAAACACCCCAAAAAAGGTGCAGATTTTTAAGATGCCTGTGCCCAGGGGCATCTGGGAGTCTTAGATGCCTATAACATAATTCTTCCAAGTAGAGCAGCTTTCTTAAATACATCATTCTGACAGGAAGCACAGAGAATAAAACCAAACAAAATACTTTCTCATCAGTGTACCCAGCACACCCTGACAATCAATGAACAACGATGTATTTGAAGAACAAGGTTTTACAACCCCAAAGTATTTTTGCTTTCAGAGGTATTAATGGAAGCACACTCTAGAGAGAGTAATTATTCTGACAGAAACATGAAGACTTCTTGGATTTCCTCAAGTTTTCTACTGCTTAATTATTCTGTGTTTGCAGTTACATGAGGAATATAAAATGTGTTCTGCAATATAATATTAACTATATAGCCCAGCATAACTCACTTGGCCCTTGTCAGGTCTCAGCTGGACTGCAGCACCTTGTGTAGAACTGTCTCCATTTGCAGCCTAGCCCAGAATTCATAAAATATAAAGCAACATAAAGAAGTCCAGAAATAAAACAAGGTGCTATAGCTTTATATTTCGAAGGATGGAAAGGATGAAGCCCTGCATCACGCTTTGGAATTTATATCCCTTCAGATGCCTTTCACACTTCTGACAGTTTATATAAGTGCAGATCTAATTTACCAAAACACAGGTTAACTCAGTACTTTGGTATGCCACATCTGTCACTATGTCAGTTCCTTAATTTCTACACCTCCTCACTTTTATGCTCACCAGCTTCCAGCCTAGAGATGATCCAATACAAAACGTAATTTAGCTGCAGCAGGTAATTGTTCTTCATTCAAGTCTCTTAAAAAGCACCCATTCTTATTGATTTCAGTAGCATCTCAACCATGAGAGTAGCTTTTACAACCCAGATCTGCACCTATTGATCAAATGATGCTGCCTTCTGGCAACATGCAACACATGAAAGAAATAAAGTCCAGTGTGTCAAAATAAGGCATGGACTAGTATCAACAGGTTATGGGTAAGAACCAGCTGCTGACCCATTTGCAAGCTCTGCTGTCATCCATTACAAAATGAATGCAGTTAACATAAATCAGAAACATTCCTCTTTCTGCCTTTCAAATATCTTTTATTTACTTACTGAAAGCAAAAATTATGACATGCTAAAATGCATCCCTCTTTCCCATAATGCCCTTTTAACCAACAGGCCAGTTGAATACAAGTGAACTATAGTGGTGAGCTAATGTCCTAAAAGGATTTTATGGTAGTAGTGATACAGTGTGATAAGTAACCCACAGAGGGTTTAAATAAGATATTCATCTTCTCACAGTATAGAATTACCCTTGAAAAATTTCATTTATGTAAGTAATAATGCACAGTTGAGGCAACAAGGTATAAAAGGATGTAATGCTGTTTTATAAAGTAGGAAGAAAACAGTGAAGAATTTCCCATTAATCTCTAGTAACTTAAAGTAAATCACTACTCTGCATTCTCAATACTGCATTTCAAGGGTTAACTGGAAGATTTTTCTCATTAGTAAAGCTGATAGAAAATTCTGCATTTTACAGCTGTTTACCATGTCTTCCAAATTAAACTTTTGGAACTCTGGAACTGTTCACCAGTGTTAGTCTTATTCTTCAAAGATGCTATAAAATTCATTTAGATGATACTGAATACACCTTGTTATACCCTGTGGCTTAAAATTCTAAATAACTATAGAAATACTGATGATAATGAAAAGCTACTAAATAGTGTGGATCTTTCAATGATATGACTACAGAACAGCAGGACATACTATGTGAGACAACAAATCTTATTTTACTCCGTCTCCATCTAAGACTTCCCCAAGATCAGAAAGTCAATCCAGAAGAGGTAATTTTTAGCAGACAGACTTTTCTTATTTTGGACCTGGGGACACAATGGTAAGAAAGATGCAATGGACTTTTACACTCATTTAAAAAATCTGTTAAATACCTAATCTTGGAAACATCCTCTGTTTAGCAAAGACTAGCTCCCCTACCTCCAGCAATTCTTGCAACACCTCTGTCTCTCTTGATGCCTTTGGCATCTTTTTTTACTGACCTCCTATCCCCTCAGCTTTTCTGGGTAGCCACAGCTATTGCATCCAATGATGAGGAAAATACCTTCATTAGGCTCTTGTTGTACACAGGTTCCACCTTTGGTTACAGGTAGCAGAGTCTAGAATAAGGTCTCAATAAGAATACTTCGTCATGGACATTCTAGGCTCCATTCAAGGGGACTGGATTGGCCCCATGTTCACCCAGCACTTTGGGTCTCACTATCTCTGTGCAACCCAAGAATTAAGGGCCACTTGTGCCACACTTTTAGCTACAGTCATATAGAAAGTCATAGGTGTCTACACTTCAGGCCCTCTTTTGCATAACTGATGTAAAATGAACTGATAGAACTTGGGAACTAAGGAACACAAGGGTCACTTCAAAAGACCACAGTTCATGCAGTATGAGCAATGAAGTTTGACACAAAGGGCCTGAGGAACACTAAGGAAATACAAGCAGAAAAACTGCACAAGTGCTAATTAGCCCTTCTGAAAGAGTGTGGTACTCAGCTGACATTTATGGCTATGCTAACGCATGTGTTCTGGCTTTGCAAGCCAAACTATTATTTCTGTACAGCATTTGATGTGCCATGTAGACATAATAAGTTGTTCAAAGATGTCTGCCTTGTGCCTTACCTATTTTTTTGATGACCAATTGCCTGAAAGCTATGAAGTCCATTTCTAGCCTCAGGCTTGACATGTGGTCACCAGAAACTGATTGTCATATCTGTAGATCATCTGAATTAAGACTGACTTGTAGGTGGCAATTACCTTTGACAACTAACTCCTATTATATACATGGTTAGGTTTTACCAGGTTTCTAGTTATACAGTTATTTATTTTCCTACTCTAATGTCACCTAACATAGTTTCCTATAGTACCAGAAATTCTGTATGTAAAATGAAATTCATATGACTATGTATTCAGTTAGATAAGATACTAGGATACAGTTGTCTTAGAAGTAGTAGTCTCAAAAAGATTTAAATATGCCATGTTCAATTGTCTATATACCGTATAGCTCTATATCTGAGACATACTTCTAAAAAAAGAAACAAAAAATATAGTGTCTGCATTAATTGCTTATAAATTATAATTTAAAATGTGGAGGAATGCATTAGACGTTGTGCTTACAGATGTATTCCTGTTATGTTTAGGATAAGAATGTTAAATACTTTGGCATATGAGGCTTTTGCTTTATCAGCTGGACATAGAGGAACTCAAACCTCTATTGTGTCTCTGTATATTTTTATTATCTTACTTTCTGTGAAGAAAATAATCATACATACTTACCTTTAAGTTCAGGGCTTTCCTGTGTCACTTTTAATTAGTGAATGTCACAAATCAGATTTCCAATGAACATGTGCCTTCTGAAAAAGGCACTGCTTGCTCTTTCATAAAAACCAACACAAAACCCCAGATGAATTGTACTTAGCCAACACTCACCTTTTTACATTACATTCTTTAACAACAATAAAAAAACCTTTCATTAAACTGAGTTTCATAAATTGGCATCCTTACTTTTGAAAGCAATAGGGGCTGAACTTATAAGACCAGAGGGGGATATTGTGTACATTGGCAAATGGTGTTCAGCTACTGTCATGTTAATCAGTGACACTATGCCTCAGCTCAGTATACAGTCTGCAAAGGATAAATCAAAGAACTAACAAAAAGGGCAAATCTTATCCTGATGACAAGAAAAGAAATCCTAATTGCCCTTTAATTGACTTGACTTTTTATGTTTATGACAAGATTACTGAGACCAAGACACCCTTGAAGAAAAAGAGAAAATAATATTTTTGTTTTAATATATGTATATGATGACACCTGTTTTAGGAATGGAATGTCACAGAGTAGCCAGGTTTTTTTATCCCTAAAGTAAATTCCCATAATTAAGCCTTTTTTGTGATTAGACAAAACCATAACAACTTACCTACAATCAATCCCTAGTGTTAACTGGTCAGGTTCAGTGTGTTTGACAACATGCAGAAATAGTTTAGACTCCTATGACAGGATGAAGCATTACTATTCCAGAAAGACACTGACTTCCTGCTGTAGGAGTCAGAAAAAAAAACCTGTATGAACTTTGCACCGTAGGATGACGCTCAGTGAATCAGATTTCATTCATAATAGAAAAATTTCCCTTAAAATATTTTCTTCAGCAATATTACTATCTATGATGGCTATGAAACTATGCTGAGGGAATCATACCATGTCTAGGGTTTTTTTAGGTATTGACAGTCTTAGAAATAGGGAAAGAACAAATAGGATTCTCTTGGAGTAGGGAATATACTTTTTTTTTTCTCCTGGTAAACCAATGACCCAAGAATGTATTGTCTTTGTCGGTATGTAATTGGTGCATATAAATTCTGTTCTGTGATCTCCATCTGTCAATATCAAACATATTTACAGAAAGAAAGTCTTGTCAGGGAAAGAAGGAGACTCACAGCTAGGAGGTATAAGTAGTTCAAAATGTGACCCCTATAGGGAATCCACATGACTGATTTACATGAAAGGGATACTGCTCTAAAAAAACAGTTAGTGTTTGTAGTTGAATGACATAATTTCCCTCATGTTCTAAAAAAATCCAGAAACCTATGATTTAAAAATTGTGTATAGTTGGCAGTGATAGAAATTTTCCCTTACTGCATAATTTCAAACAAACCAAGTTTCACATAGGTAAGATAGCCCATCAGATAAGTACATAAAATAACCTCTTCCCGTCTATGCCAGTAGCTTACACAAAAGTAAAAAAATATTTCATAGCATCTTTACTGTACCTCTATAAGGGTCCATTCAGTTCAGCTCTCTTTAAAGCAGCTAGTGTAGCATGGTGTTCATTACAAGATATACTACTTAGTGTTCGGGAAAGTCAACTCAAACAAAGTAAAAGTATTTCATGTATTTTATGTATTTTAAGGCCAGCAAAAAACGTTATAATCATCTTGTCTGACCTTCTCTGCAGTAGAAACCATAGATTTCTCTTGGTGAAATCATGTATGCCAAAAAAGGGTGTAGAATTAAAGCATAACTTAAAAGGCTGAAAGTAATGGAGAATATATTTTATTTCTTCATAATCCACTAAAATATTTTTATAACAATGCAATCCAGGTCCTTACTGGAAATGTTGCTATATTCTGGTAACAAAGCTTAAATTAATATTTGAACAAAAGAAAATAAGCAATATCTGCTGACAAAATTGCTGCTTAAATACGCTAGGAGATGAAGTGTCTCTAAAGAGCAGAGGGGAATACTGCCTAAGATATTTAGGAGCAGGCAATTCTTGGAGAAAGCGCTCGTTGGTTTTGGAGTTATCCCTCTCTGGAGAAAGTTTTGGTCATGTAAGTAGTTATATGTACGATTTGAAGGTCCTATTCTCTTTTCTAAATGATTATACTGGGTGCATGACCATGAGGAGCCCACTACAGCCTGCAAAATGACAAAGAACCCAACACTTCACAAAAACCTTGCAGTACCAAGATAATGTCACTTGGAAAAATAACCTTCCTTTCCATCTTAATTCCCTGGAAACATGCAAACAATTAATGCAGCTTTTTCAAAATATTCAACATATCAGCTCCGTATTTCCTTCAGCAAAACTATATTACACAAACTTAGCAAGGGAAAACAAACAGAAGGAAACAAAAACATAAATAAGCACCCACTGAAATGTCTTGGTTTGCCTTTCCTTCTAGGAGAACCAACATCAAAAATTTTGGCAAAAACACTGAAATACCTTTATTGGTTTCTGCTTGTCTATTCATTTGCCTAGCCTAAGGAAGTTTAGCAAGATTATACTTCATATTATACCTCCAACTTTCTGTAATAATGCACACAGGGAGGCATTTACGTACTGACTGTTGTAGCATATCCTTTCTCTGTAAATGTAAAAGTTTACATTTTCTTTTCTTTACAGATCATACTGTGGGTCTCTCATTTGAAAAAAGTAATAGAACATGATTTGCTCACTTGGGTTTATATGCTTTTCAGCTGTAAATTAATGTAGTATTGCTGACTTACCAGTTGGTGCATAATAGCTGCTCAAATGGTTGAGAGTTTTAGGCTTCTTGTGACATAAACATCAGCACAACTCTTAGCCTTTGCTGTTTGTCATCTTATTTCATTAAGCACTATTTTAAAGGAACTCCTATATTCTGAAAGGTTTTAGTGAAATCATGGTCCCATTGAATCCACTGGAAAATTTCCACTGGCTTTATCGTGCTGTCTTGAGCAGGAATGAATTTAAGCATGTGCCTGAAGGCTATTTACTACCATATAAATTAGGGACCAGTGTGTTTTTGTCTTGTCTGAGCACCACATGCTGTTGTGATGGCAGCCTCTTACCCCTCCCTCCTGCCAAATCAAGGGTATAAGTTACTTTAAATAACTCATAACCAAAGTAATTTGTTCAAATACACTGTTTTGCAAAAAGGCAGCTTTAAAATATATTTTAAGGAAAAAAAAAAAAGAAATATTTCTTCTAAGTAGCCATCTTGAAAGATGAATATCTGTTTGATTAGAGCTATATATCAAAGACACATTTTAAAAATACAAGGTTTTTCCCAGGGATCAATACTGGGTCCAGTCCTGTTTAACATCTTCATTAACGATTTGGATGGTGGGGCAGAGTCCATCCTCAGAAAGTCTGCAGATGACCACAAAACTGGGAGGAGTGGCTGATACACCAGAGGATCACGCTGCCATCCAGAGGGACCTGGACAGGCTGGAGAAATGTGCCAACAGGAACCTCATGATGTTCAAGGGGAAGTGCAAAGCCTTGCACCCGAGAAAGAACAACCTTATGCACCAGTACATGCTGGGACCTGACTGGTTCGAAAGCAGCTTGGCAGAAAAGGACCTGGGGGTCCTGGTGGACACCAGGTTGAACATGAGCCAGCAATGTGCCCTTGCTGCAAAGAAGGCAAATGGTATCCTCGGTTGCATTAGACAAAGTACTGCCAGCAGGACGAGGGAGGTGATCCTTCCCCTTTATTCACCACTGGCTGATGCCACACCAGGAGTGCTGTGTCCAGCTCTGGGCTTCTCAGTACAAGTGAGATATGGACATGCTGGAGAGAGTGCAATGAAGAGCCACAAGGACAATTAAGGGACAGGAGCATCTCTCCTGTAAGGAAAGGCTGAGAGAGCTGGGACTGTTCAGCCTGGAAAAGAGAAGGCTCAGGGGGATCTCATCAATGTATATAAATACCAGAAGGGAGGGTGCAAAGAGGACAGAGCCAGGCTCTTTTCAGTGGTGCTCAGTGACAGGACCAGAGGCAATGGGCACAACCTGAAACAAGGGGGTTCCCTCTGAACCTCAGGAAACACTTTTTCACTGTGAGGGTGACTGAGCACTGGCACAGGTTGCCCAGGGAGGTTTCACAGTCTTCATCCTTGGAAAAAGACATCAAAAACTGTCTGGACAACTGGTCCTGGGCAACCGGCTTTAGGTGGCTCTGCTTGAGCAGGGGCTTTGAACAAGATGACCTGCCAACCTCAACCACTTTGTGATGATGTGAAAGTATTTGCTAGTCTGAGATCAGATTAAGAGCACAGGTGAGAAGCAAAAGTCTGAACAGGATGAGGTTTAGGAAGTTAAATACACATAAATCCTGCAACTCACTTTCTATTTTCTCTTCTTATTCACACCCTATCACCAGGGCTGAAGATCTGAAGTCTGCTGACCCAGTGCATTGGTCCTAAATAAGGCCCGAAGAGCTTACAGCTAAATCTGGCAGGGAACACTAATTTTTCCAGGAGGTGAGTCCTTTCACCAGCTTAAGCATCGGCTTGCAGCCACGCTGCTCCAGTAACAAAGAGCTCTCAAGGCACTCTCAAGAGGAGAGGTCTCCGCCCTGACCATCAGACTTCCTGCTGTAAGCTCAAATCCTTATGAAGCTCAACTCCTCCATTTTGTAGTGTTATTAGTGTTGCAGATGTTCCTGGTGGTTTCCCCCAACAGCCAAAACAGCACTGTTTTAAAACTATGATTTATCTATAAAGGATCCATTTAAAGTAATCCACAGGAAATGAACCTGCCTATTGGTTAAGAGGCCCCAACACTTAAACTGGCTAAAAATTTAGCCAATGTAGCTAAAAAAGGCACTATGCTTAAAACGCACAAAAGCCCTTGAAGCAGGATAACAAACTTTGCACATAGGCAGCAAAGCTGTCTAAGGCAACATACCAGACACTCCAATTCACTGTACACTGAAAGATAAAAGATGGGCAATGTTTGAAATTCATGAAGGAGAACAATGTGCATGCACACACTCACATACCCCCTGGGGATTGACAAAAGGTAGCTTCACCTTTGACTGACATCTATCAACTCATAAAAGCATATAAAGCACATACATACAAACAACTCCCCAGAATATCCCAACAGCACACCCGAAGTAGGCTATGTAGGCTATGCTTACAACACATCCTAGGTGACCATTATTTAGGAGGGGATATGTTAAAAGCTGCTTATCTCACCTCTGGATTTCTGCCTCTCAGCCATTGGCAAATCCCTCCCCTCACTTTCATAAACCTTGCAGGAAACAGGGAATACCGTTATAATTCAGGGCACATATCCACTCTGCTACCTCCAGGCATCCAGCTAGTGCATGCCATCTACCTTTCAGTCTCTCAAACACAGTCTCTGTTGTGATCTGGAAGACGCTTAGGCATTAGTTTGGTAGTTCTTTGCTCTGGTCCCAAAGTAAAAGTCTTCCTCAGCTGTGGAAACAGAGATTAAGCAGGGTGTCCTGGAGTAAAAACAAGTATACTGATGCCGCTCATGCCCATACTGCTAGGTGTGCTGAAAAAGCACCTTCGTCTCATTGGGAATATCAAGTGGAAATTTTGAAAACCCTAATTCATAAAAAATTCTATATCAACCAGGAGTATAAACGATGAACTAAGTGCTTCTTGGGCATTGGAGCAGAACTGAGCATATTCATCCTAACATATATCTAATTTACTGCTGCCAGGATAGTCCCAAGATCACATTTCCCTGCAAGTGGCTGAGCAATTGCATGCAGAGACACGAGTAACCTCAGGAAGACTGGCAAACACCCACCAACTGCTACCTGCCACATGCAATAAACAGCACAAAGCCACCCTGTCAGAGCAGTCTCAACAGTTCATCTCCCCAGGCCAAACAGGTTAACAGCTGACTTGTGGCTTTTCATGTAGGAATAATTACACACTTCTCAGCAGACAAACTCTCATGCTGATACGCTTCCTGCATAGTGCTAGGGAAGGAAACCAAATGCAGAATCTCTATACCAAACCTGACTACCCCAAACCTGCAACACAGCCCCCCCCCCCCTTTTTTTTTTAAACCACAATTAGTTGTTTTGTAGTGCACAGTATGTTGCTGCTTTGAGAAAATTCAGGCTCAAGCAACATCTCTCTTTCATCTTCCTCTTCCTTGTCCTTCTCTTTTTCCACTTGCTCATTTTCCTGGAAGTGCAGCTACAAGGAAGAGGAACTTATGGCAGTTGCTTCTATGCCAAAAAGCAATTTGTCGAACAGTCACAGTGACAATATGTCGAATAATGCCAACAGAAAGTGTTGAATATGCCTGAGAGCCAGGCTACAGTGCAGAGAACTGCTCCTGCCCTGAGCTCCAAAGAATTTGAACGCTGGTGCCAGAAGAGGAGATTATCAAAATGGGAGTCATACCCCTTCTGCAAGCTTGACCTGCAATGTGGCACTCTGTGATACCCTTTCCATGAACTATCCTGCCTTGGAAAGTGGGAAACACAAGGCTGTTTGAAATCCTTTCATGAGATGCAGTGATATATGGAGTAAATTGTGTTGCAAAAAAAAAAGCTCCAACTGACTCCTTTGCAAACTGGTTTTGAATTGAAATGGAGATCTTAACTTTTCAGATCACTTCCTTTTAAATGCATAAAAGCATATTTTAGAAAATAAATAGGAAGTGGCTGCTATGTGGAAAGAAAAGCACTCTCCTTTTAGTACCTGAAGATGAATGCTGAAAGTGTACACGAATACCAAGTTTTATATGGGAACAAAAACATATCGCGTGCCCATGCAAAAATGAAACTGCTTTTAAGTAGCAGAAATATAGGTTATCCTTTCTCTTCAGAAATTATTTCATGGAAGAATAGTCCACATTTAACACCTTTCATTTCAAGATAGAGCACCATTGCTTTGAAATCTTAACAGTGGATTTAACAAAATTTATGCTATAAATTCAACACAACTGGAATCTGTAACCAGAATGTCTCACTATAAGTTCTCATTAATATGAAACCACATCCTCCTGAAAGCTCTGATAAGGGCATCTAACATTTTTTTTTTTCTTTACCCAATAAAAGTCACTAAGCTTTATTTTAATAGGATTTAAATCTCACAATATCACCCTAATATAAGATCAAGCTGACTTGTATGTCCACATAAGAGAAAATAAAATTAAAATTTATACCTACAGTACAAACATAGAAACTTTTCTCTTTCTATGTTTAGTATATATTTACACAGAAAAAATATTAATGATTGTTATTTAAGATCCTATTTAATGAAAATATTTCTACTTCCTTCTGTGGGGCTTTTAATATTAAATCATTTTCAAACAATGTTGCCTATAATAAAGCTCACAAATGCAGAGAAGGAAAGAACTTGCATAGATATCAAAAACCAGAAAGGAAAGACAATTAAAAAAAAGCAACAGTGAAAAAAATAATGAATTCTTCACCCACAAGAAGTGTAAGAACAGGTCAGATCAGACTAAATCCACATGTAAGTGTGCACATATTTAGGCTTATGTCTATGGCCTCATCAAAATATATATGTCCCAATATGAAACCTATAGATTGCACAGACAATATTCCCATAATGTTGCTAGAAATGTTGACATGATGTACTGGCTGAATTTGACCATTTTTGATTTATATAGCCAGTGTAGACATGAAGTAAAAAGTGCACTAAATCTAACTAGTCCACAATGCCATAAACAATACCTATTATACTTTATTTCATTCTCTTGGGGAAAAAATATATGGTAATTTGCTAAGCTTTTTTCCCTTCATTCTTAACATTTATGGCTATTACTAGCAGAAAGCAACAACAGCTTGACTTCTTAGCATGCAAAATGCTACATCAGAAAAAGACATATAAAAGAAAAATATGTGCTACTCTCCATTTGTACTGTGTCAGCAAAGCCTTTAACTAGGTATCCTTAGTAGAGTTTGCTAATTATAGGTAATATCCAGTTCTTACAAATTACCAGGGGAAGACAAGGTAATGAGGTATGAGAATAAGATAATTTATAGGGGTGTGGCATTCAAAAAACTAATGTCCCTATCTTGCCAATGTTTTGCATGTGAATTATAGCCAACGCACAGTATTCCAAAGCCTATTTCAGAAATGCCCCATATTTAACAGCTGTGTCTCTATTCAGACTGTATATTGCTATGTTTAACTGCAGTCATTATTGTTTCCTCTTCAAACATGAGGCAACAGGATGTCTATGTTGTAGGGAATCACCTCAAGCTCATACTAAAAAGCGGGGTATAACATCCACAGAGCATTATTTAAACTTCTACCCTGGGTGCTTGGGGTTCTCTGCAGAATATTTCTCTTGGGAACCACATTTTTGAAAGCGATATCAAATCAAATGGCCGCTGCAACAGTAGCCAATATGGGACACAACCCCATGTGCACAAAACTTACCACCCTATGTTGAGTTCTGTACCTTTGTCATCTTTACTGTTTAACTTTGAGTAAATGTTTCCTGCTGCTTCAGAGAGGGTAGCCACATTCCCAGCCATCCCTGCCTGCTAATTCTGTTCTGCCAGTGTCAGGGTTTGAGGGGTTACACAGTGAATTAGATAAGGAAGCTGGCATGGCTGAAAACTATGTCTTTGAAATCTCTCTGTATGTGGAAAGTTATTTTTCAACCAGAACAGTTCACTGATCAAGCTCACCGTGTGGTTGTACAAATGCTTTTTATTCACACAAGGAAAGCAGCCAGAACAATCAGCCAAAGAGGAAGAGGGAGACCAAGATCTCTTTTTGTTTTTTATGAGAGGGCAGCAATGTGGCAAGTGAAAGTGGGTTATGCAAAAAAGTTTGGTGGGGATCCATCTCCTCCTCTGCCTGAGCTCTCCTGCCAGATGCACAGTACTTCTGCTTCTATTGCAATGTGATGCTAGCAAATGCACCATCGGCACTGGCCCTGAAGGGAAGCAAGACTCCTGTAGACCCAGGGGATTATAAAGCTCTGGTGGGAATAGATCCCACCCATCTCCAGTGCCAGAGTTGTCCCTGTGCATAACTATGACCATCATACTCCTAGTGCAACGCCAGTGCCACCTCCAGCCAGCCTGCCTGGCTACTGGCTTTGCTGCATTCATCTCTGAGACTTTTGCTCCTAGTTCTGGTTTGTCAAGGTGTGGAAGCAGCTGCAAGTACTGGCTAAACTTTCTCTTATATGTGACATCAGTGGGAGTAATCAACTTTGGAATTCACAAAGTCATCATCTAACTATTAATTTTGCTGTTAAAGAACTTCTTATTCACTACTTCACTATGAAAAAGCCATAAATATCCAGCTATCTTAGACCATTAAATGAAAGCCATCAGCATGGTAAATTTTCTTGTCTTTACATAAATAATGACAAAAACCCAATCAAAACTTAAAATATGTAAACAGCCCATCATTATTCTTTCTAGCATGTAAATCATTAATAAACATATTGCATTGGAATAAGCACATTTGCATGGAGTTTGCATGAGTTCTACATCATCTCAACACACTCAAGTCAATTGACTTTCACCCTGAGATCAGATTTGTTCAAAGGCAGACATAGGCTATTGTTCTGTAGGGTGATTTTTAAAAAAAAATTCCTGCAAAAGTGTAATGTTCTTATATTATTCAGTTTTTAAAAAG
Source organism: Elanoides forficatus (assembly GCA_025311575.1). Taxonomy (NCBI): domain Eukaryota; kingdom Metazoa; phylum Chordata; class Aves; order Accipitriformes; family Accipitridae; genus Elanoides; species Elanoides forficatus. The sequence goes on along the minus strand of JAOBAS010000007.1, from coordinate 3,859,924 downwards.
AAAATGTAAAGACAAAATTTATTACTGAATTTGAGAGAGAAAATTATTCAGTAAATGCTGCTATGAAACCCTACTGGTCAAAGGAGGATTTAAAACATTCTTATCCATATTACGGAAGTATCAGTTGCAAGGGTGATATCAGGAATAAAGTACTGGAGTGTCTCATCTTCATCTTTCAGCAGTTTAGCTTTGATAATTTTTTCCATTCGAATTTTCTCTCATTTTAACTTCTCCACTCATACAACCACTACCTCCACATTATATGATCACTTCAGAAAAATTAATACAATTATTCTTACGACAATCAAGGGAGAAAAGGAAGAATTATCAGCTTATAGGCATATGACAGACAGAGGATTGATTATTTCCTAATTTTGCACAAGGATTTTTTGACCCCAGGATTGTCTCAAGTTTTCTGGATTCCAGTCCAGAAGAACACTCTCTGTAGAAGATACCTACTTTTACACAGAGCCAATAAAAGGTTCATCATTTGTTATTACAAAAAAAGATAATTAAATTATTAATGTACTCTCGCACTGCAATACCTCAATTCTATTTGTTCTGGGTTGGCAGGCATTTGTTTATTTTTAAAATGTGACAGAGTCTTTATCAGATTATTATCTATCACCTTTAATGTTATTCTCAGACACACTATGCAATATAGCACAAATAAATCAACATCATTTCTATGTCCTGATATATATATTGAAAAATGCTTTTCCAAAAATTTTACAACTTTGACTTACTTCAATATTTCTATCTTGAGAGTGAAGATACTAGGTTTTTTGCTTATCCACATTGCTCAGAATCAACTGATGTAATGACCCAGACAAAGCATTTTTCATAATTAAACCCTTCTTTTCTTTACAGATTTCTGGGAGATCTTGAATTTAGACAAATTATTGCAGATGGTGACATAAAGCTGTACAGAAGATAGATGGTAGCTGTGGCTTTCAGGTGAAACTCTCTATTTTATACAGAGCCCTTCTAAGGTCTCCAGAACATTTTATACCTGAAAATAGAACTTAGCTAGGATTTAAGTCTTTTGTATATACTTGTTCTAGCTGCTTACAAAGAGAAGTTGCTCAGTGGATCTGTTTCTGTAGTTAAGCATATACCTGCATGGTTCTTACTGAAGGTTTGGAGCTTTAAGGAGTACACTTAAAAGGCTTTTTTGGTGGTTTGTTTCCCCCCCACCCCCCCGATATCTTTTGAGTAATGGGAAATATGACAGCTGCCAACTCCCAGAAGTATCAAGTGAGAATTTATTGTCCCTGGCTTTATAGATAGCATGTCAGATAATTTAGAAGGAAGAAAATATTTTTCTTCTTCATTATATATAGTGAAATGTATATGTTCAGATTTTAGAGGCAGATGTTTTTATCACAGTGTATTTTAAGGCAGATCATTAAGCACACAATCATAGTTTTTAAGCTTTTAAGCAAGGATGCAAAGCGGAAATCCTCATTCACCTCTCACATTCTCCATTATGATGGAAGTTCAGACACTGCAATGGAGAAGTTGCCACAATACAAGAATCTATTGTTCCTCATTTTTATTTCAGGTCTCTAAACTCTGCACAAAAGGAAGCAGAATGGTTTCCTGAGGCTATTAAGTACAACTGCATAAGGCATATGTATTCCATACATATATCCTTACATCCATTGCACATATTGTTTTCAAAACAATACAACAAGCTTATTTTAATGGCACATGCTTAAGCTGAGTTTCCTGATAACGTTGTTTGAGACTTAAATTAAAACTCTCTGAAGTCAGTGTATACCTCCATCAGTTGTCTGAGCAGATTTGTTAAAAACATCTTTAATCCTACTTCAAATTTCTTGTCTTCTTTGTCTTCCTCCCTTTTTTCCCCTTTCTTTTTTTCTTTTTTTTTTTTTTTCCTCCTCTTTCTTTTAATGTTCTGTATAAATTCATAGCTACTTTTACTGTCTCCTCATTCATTCAGGATTGCTTTCCTGTTTGGAAACATTCAGGATTGCTTTTCCTGAAATGGGTAACTTCTGCCCTTCCTCCCCAGCATTGCTAACTATCACATATATTAACTTTAAAAAATATGTAGGAAGAATCTAATTTGTATTTCCTGGTGCAGTTATATAGAATTATTAAGCTGCTTCTTAGCCTCCAGTTCAGCCTTTAAATGATACAACTCAGTAGTTTCTTACCAAGGAATTTACAAATTGACCCACTAACTTTAAAGAATTAGGCCCATAGTAATTGGGATTTATTTCTGAAATTTTTAACATGTAGGGAGTTCCAGAGCACATTAGGTCCCTGCTGAAAAGAGGTTCTTTAATACTATATTAATATATTAGACATTTAAAAAGAGAAGCTCATATTGCTACTCTGATCCTGCAGTGATATATCCCAAGCAAGACTGAGTGCTTTCCTGGAAATAACCAAAATATCATTCCTCCTTTCAAATGAAGCTTCAGTTTTCTTGACAAAATGTACCATTATCATGTGGCAGGACAGCAGGGTGAATTTCAATGGAAATAATATCCCAACTAAAGTTCATTATATAAAAGTAAAAAAAAACTCAAAAGATTTCTCTAATGATTGAGGTTTGAACTTTGTTAAAGTTTTGTACTAATCCTTAAAAAATATCTGGAGGAATTATAAAGGACTTTTTGCAATTTCAGTAAGTCTGTGTAACTCCAACTGACCCTTTTTGAAAGGAAGATCATGGTATTTAGTCTTTTGAAAAGTCCCAATAAAATGTAATGAAGTAGTATTTAAATTCAGTTTGGAGACTAAATCCTAGGGAGTCTTTAAGTAAACAGGACTTGTCATGTTACTATTTCCTGTTGTTGTTTTAATAAAAATTTAAAAAGGAAGCTAATTAATTTGTAACAGAAAAACATTTTATTTTTCTGAACTTTATCAATGAAGCTGCTTGTTCACATTCAAGCTAATTCAGTCCTCATTGAAACAAATGGGAAAAACTTAATTTGATTTCACTGGGTTTCAGGTCAGGACCCCAGTGGCTTGCTATAATTCTGTGGTCTTTGTTTCTTCCTTCTCCTTCATCACAGGCTGCAATGGAACAGGAAAAGACTGTGTATAGCATAGAGCACAATCATATATTGTACTCTCAATATAAATCTGGGATTGTCGTTTCACTGAAAATTGCCACAGTTCTCCAATTTCACAGCACACGGCAGTCACTTTGACATGTTTTTTATGGAAAAATAGTTTCATAACAAAGACATGAAATCTTTAGGATGCAATGCAGGGGGTTTTGGCATATCATTATGTCTTTAAATTTAGACATCTCTAGATATGTCAGAACTTACAACTCTTGTTTGTGCTACCAAGGTAGTGATATGTACCCACCTCAGAGGTTCTGTTAAAGCTAGAAAGAACTGCCTGTCCTAGGGCTGCAACTATTTGATGTCTGAATAATGACAATCCTAGCCACTGAAATTCTTTGTCCCCACATTACAGGGGATGGGGAGTTGGTTAGATTGCTGTGGTTTATGACCAGCTCTGTGGGGTCAACACTCTCTCTTACAGCCAAGAATCAAAATCCACCCTTTTCCCTTGTAAAGACGTGAAATTCATTAGCATTAAAATCAACAACTGACTTAAAGCAAGAAATTTTGCTCTTTGAAACTGCTCAGACTACAAAATGCTGGAAATAGTAACACGAAATTGAAGAAATAGAGACTAACAACTCAAATGTGGTAGCAGTCCTATGACAAACTGCAGAGCCATATGATATGTTATTTTTTGAAGTATATTAAAAATGTCATTGAACTGTTTCATGAAATACTGATTTAGTTAGCATTATACTGTACCTCACATTATAAGTAATACTTTAAACTTCATTTCTGAAACAGCTATAGAATATTTTCAGCCCATTTCTTTCTCAGCAAGTGTATAAAGTGTCTCATTCTGTTTATAAGACTGTTGTACAGCAGCGTAGTCAACAGTCTTCAAAAGAAAACAATGTGGACTTTAATGGCAGAGTTTGTATAAAGTTTTACTGTATTTTAAACAGTAAAGCTGCAAGCCTATCATCTTGTGGGAGTCAAAATTAAATCTGGATTCAAACTTCTTCAAAACTGAGAGCTTTGAGCCCATATAGCACATATAGCACTCCTAATATTCATTTTGAAAAGCAACATTCAAATTTCCAGTTTAACATTACAGTTCAAATTTGCCAGGGGAAAGACTGAAATGCAGCCTTTGTATTTTGAAAGGAACACCAAGGCAGATTATAACTTACAGTAGCTTATTTTGCTATTTCCTTAATTTTGTTCAGTCAAGCAGTAATGAGAAACATTGTAATTCTTATGACTAATCAATATTCTGTAATGATCTCGTTTAGAAAACCTCGCAAGAAGAAACAGAAGTCCCAGTTAGCTTACGCTGTGTAATAAAATGGTCAATTTAAGCAATGCATGCTATTTTCCATTTTCAGTCTTATAATAACGCATTACTAACAAAGCATTAGTAAAGATTACATTACATTGCATTCTGCAATTTAATTGGGGAGCATTCGTCTTTGAATCAGCAATCCCCAGGTTTTATGCTTTTCACCAGCTGACAAATTTTATTCTAGCTAAGAAGGCTACACCACTATGAAGTCTAAAGGCGCTCGTGGCCCTCCTGCATGGAGGGTTTTCCTTACCTACACTATGTCATGGAAGGAAGCGAAGGAGAAGGCCATGAAGCTTAAATGGACCCCATTTTGCATAATCTTCCTGCGTGCCTGTATAGAGTGCAGGCGCCCAGGCGCTGGCAGTGGGCGGCTGCAGGCCGGTCTGTGTGAGGAGAGGCCGGGGCTGCCCCGGGCTGGACAGAGCCGGT
>JAOBAS010000007.1:3830161-3854991 GCA_025311575.1 Elanoides forficatus | reverse complement strand
GCCCCGGGCTGGACAGAGCCGGTTCCAGCCGGTTCCAGCCGGCTCCAACCCACCCACCGCAGGGCAGGGCTCAGCCCTGCAGACAAGATGGCGGCGCCTCAGGGGAACAGTGTTTAAGAAAGGGCAGAAAATGCTGGGCAGAGAGAGGATGAGGGAAAAAACCTATATCTGATACAAACATCAATATCATCATTGAAAGAAAGAAAGAAAGAAAGAAAGAAAGAAAAGAAGGAAGGAAGGAAGGAAGGAAAAAAGAGAAAGGAAGGAAGGAGGCACATAAATGAAAAATTTATTAAGTATTAATAATTCAATGGAGCTTTTTTCCATCTCTATGTCTGTTCATAAAGCCATCAATGAATATGCTTTGCATAGTCTTGCTATTTACATGATGCAGAAAGATAGGCTGAAAGCTGATCTTCACTGGGCATGTTGATCACTTGCAACGAATAATGAGATGTATTTTCTGGTGTGTCTATAAACTCTATTTCTTTTACTTGATCACAGTAGTAACATTCAGAAAAGGAACTAACTTGTAGTACACTCTTCAAAATCAAAAATGTCAGCAGACTATTAGCATGAAATAATTCCTTTAGAGATATTTTAAAACTATATGCCTCTGAAGTATTTTACTTACAGTTTTATTACCAGAGCTGTTCAGTACAACCTGAAGTGTATTTTCAGCACCCCAGCCAACAAAATAATGTCTTTTAGGTTTGACGGTAGCATTTCAAACCTCACAGTTTTCTTGCTTTATCAGTGTGAATAATAAAAGAACAAATAAGCGTCTCATAAGCCTTCCATTCCTGACTTGGTGGGTTTTTTTCCACACAGAAGCAAGTCTTGCAGCAATTTAAGTACTGTGCATAGGCCTTTGTTTTCCAGATTTGTTGCCTTAAAAATGTATTTTTTATTCTTAATCTGAAAAGCAGTTTCAGTGTTCAGTGGATATGAAAATGATTCATAATGGAGAGGAAAACACTCTTGGGATATGAAGTGCTTCAGGGAAGAGATGCGATATACATACAAAAAGTAAATAAATCCCCTCTCACTACCCTCTGATGTGAATTTTTGTAAATATCTACAACGTATTCTGTCAATACTAATGTTCAGAACATGTATCAAGCATGTGACACAGAAAAGATTGAACCCAAGTAAAATTCATTAAAAAGTCTCTTTTTTAGCCTAGACCAAGAAAAATCAAGCAATGACTTTCTCATTAACAGAGGAAGTAATTCTCATGTTGCTCTGGTAGTTTCTCGTTCCAATGAGTGGTTTTCTGATCCTCTACAAAAAATAACCTTGCTAAACAGTCTCTGGTTATAGACTCTTTTAAATTCTATTTCTAAGACAAAGAAATTACAGGAACAGCATTGCAAATTATCTTTGCAGGTTCGTTCTAATATTCTCATGGTCGGTCCCATCACAACATCTAATACATTTCCCATCACAACATCTAATCATATAGTGCTCATGCAAAATAAGGTTAAAATTGAGGCAACTATAGAACAATTAATTCACATTAGTTTGCCACATTTAATTTAAACAAACAGTTTTTATATGATTCTATGGGGTTTCATAATCACTTAAATAGCACATACTTGAGAAATTTTCTTGAATAATGACAGGACTAGACAGATTCTTAAGGCAAGCTTTTGCTAAATTAATTCAGTATAGCAGGACCATATGCAAATACAGATTACTTCTGACGTTATGAGGGTCTGATACACTAGGTAGTGATGTGACATGACTTGGCAATGAAAATCGTATGCATGAATCTTAGGGCTTTCTCAAAGCTTCTAACTCCATGGTTACTATTAGTAAAGCATCCAAGAATTCACGAAGACTAACATTATAACACTATATGTGTTCCATACACATATGTATATATGTACTGCACACTGAGAATCAGTACATAACCAAATTTGTTTTATCCCCCCTCCAGTTCCTCCTTATTCTACAGAGCTCTTCGTGTCTTCTAACAAAAAACACTAGAGGACATACAGTTGATAAGTTGATATAAAATTCCTTATTTGTTTATTGTCTACATGAGACCCACAATAGAATATATGTCCAAGTATTGTGGATCTGTCACTTGGGTGTTTCATGTCTTACACATACATGACAGGCTACAGACCTCTGGGAGTACAGAAACGTAATTTAAAATTCACCATACTAATCTTAGCAATTCCCACAATGTAAGAATTGAGCAGAACAAATGCTTTACCTTACCCTTGTAATGTCATTTGCTGAAAACAGAGGTCCTGCTTTTCCATGGTATATGTCCACTATTTTAAATGGCCTTATAACTAGGAATGAAGTTAGCCTGCCAAATTTTAATGAAGGCTATACCATAGAGCGACACATAGAGGTATAAGGACTCCAAACGATATACGTATGCATTGAGTATGCTGAACTGTTGTCATAAGCAGACATTTTCTCTTATTCTTACAATGTTAATTTTTTGGCAGTATCACAGCCATTAGACTATTTCTTTAGAGCTAAAAACACTGATATGTATTCTACTTTTAGAGCCTTTTTGCATTTTAGTACAATTTTGAAATTTTGCCTATTCCTGCTGTAAGAGTGATGTTAGCCTGTGCTGCACCAGCAAAATGAAATATGTGAAATTTCACTCTGTAGATTTAATGGACTGCAGGTAACACATTTTCATATTAGTGTTGTTGATATCATGGGGTTTTTTACATATAGTTTTTGTTCCAAGTCAATCATTCAACAGAAAAGTTATTTTAAATTTGATACCTACAAACCTATTTTGTACTCCTCCTCATTCCTCCCTTTAATCTGATAATCAACTGAATGATACCTATACTTCTGTAAAGATCTTTCTTTAAAATCCCATATCCTATGCTCACATTTTCTATATTCTTCCTGTTGGATATTACCTAATTTAAAATCAGAAAGGAAAAACGAATCCTTTTGGCCATCACCTCTGCAGTTTTATGCATCATAAGACCTCTGTGAGTCTTCAAAATGGGGTTCCGTTATATATTGCCACATGCGCTAGTGTGCAACAAGTAGATAACTAATCACTGCATTAAAGGAAACAACTCCAGTCCCTGAAAGCTCACATTTAGAGATTACACGTGCATTGCAGTATCTGATTTGCATGTGCCTCTTAGCTATACAGTTGTAGGTAAAATGGGCAAGTTAATACAGGTAGACAGGTGACTCTGATTTTGAAAACCTGACTTAATGCAGGAAATAATTTGATGTCCACTAGAGAGATGTCACTCTCAGATTTTTTTTTCCCATGGTAGCTCTGCCAGAAGCCAAAACGAGTATAAAACATCGCACTGAAGCACTACAGTTTATTTAGAATGCAATGAAGGTTCCAATCTTTCAGCCCTAAGTTAAACTTGGATTTCTTTCAGTGACACATGATAACATAACTGGATCAGATGAAAGTAAAATTGCTTCTGATTAGAGAGACCAAAAAAAAGGTGCTCATTACAACAAGTTCTATATACGAGTTGTCAATATTGAGACACCTTCTAGAAACACAAGCTACTCTTGAAGTGATAAAGAGAGTTGTTCGGTGTTTCATTTCTATAACAGATTAGACAGTTCATAAAGATCTTTGTCATAAATTAAGAAAATCAAACTATGCAATTTTGTAGAGCTGAATAAAAGGAGACAAAGAATAATATAAAGGTAATGAAAGAGTAACATGCAACAGTTTCTAGCGGAAGAGTTTGTCTAGTTCCCGACTTTTTTAAAGATAAAGTTCTCTGAATTCTTTTGACTTTTTGAATATACAACTTTGGCAATAGCAATCTCCCTACAGAAGTGAGATCCGTCATTTTTACTGAAAGACTTCTGCTCTAGCAAAACTGAATTTTCACCTTCAAGGGCACTGTGAAATATTGCCATAGAGACTACCTATTTTTAGAAAGAACTATCAAACGTGCATCTAGAGCTCTTGATCTGCATAATGCGGAGAATAACATTTTGAAAGCCAGAAGGCAAGTATTGTTGATATTAAACATTGAGAGAAAAACAACAAAAAAAACTCAAAACAGGAAGGGGGGAGGATATAAAAGGTGGGAAAGAGCAGAATGGAAGAGAGATGTTGGGTTTGTTGGGTTTTAATTTTAGTGGCAAGCTTTTGTCTTCTCACCAGTTTGAAAAATATTACTTTTCCTCACATGCAAAATTCTGACGTGCGTTATTAAAGTTCAGCTCATTCTAATTGCATAACTTGTATTCATTCCCCTTGAAGGAGATGAACACCAATACTGGTCCTTGTATGCTTGAATAGTAAACCAGTGGAATCCTTAACATCATTTTCTCCTTTTGTTTACTTATTTCTATTTTAGCATGTAATTCCTTGACTATAGACTTTTTCATCAGCTTGTCTGGCATCCATTGCACTGGAGCTTGGTGAAGTAAAGCCACAAAAGACTTAGCAAGTATTAATAAGCAAACCTGTAGTGCTTGCAACCCCTGCAGTTTGGAACTAGCGCAGCACGATTAATTAGAAACAGTTGGGCATTGCAACAAGCTCCTATCTATATTGCCCTGGTTGGGTTAGCTCTCTGATATGAGGATTTTCTGTAGCTGAAAATATCCTCTAAGCTGATTTGTGTAAAACTACTCTAGATTGGTTTTGGAAGAAAAGTGATTTTCCACCATCTATGCCATAAAAGCGTAACCTTGTACATTGCCCCTTCTCTAAACCAAGAACACCAACAAAGCCAAAAATAAATGATGCACATGATAGAAAGACGAGGAAAAACCTGAGAAATTTCTTTTCATATTTTGTTCACCTAATAGAACTATGACTTGTATTAGGTGCCAGCTATGCTGTATGATTGGTCTGAAGACTAAGAGCTTTTTAAAGATTCATGGAATAATGAATCAAATTCATCTGTTCTATCGTAAATGTCTATTAAAGAAAAAGCCAAACCTTCCCCTTTCAAATTTTATATTTTTATCACCTACATATGTGGCATATTAACATCTATTTCTTGCTGGAGATAAATACATAAAACGATAGACTGTTTTAGTGGCCCATAATAGCACAGACATGAATTACTACTAATGTGACTTATTGTTCATGGTCCAAAATAAATTCTATATTATTATATTCAAAGCTGTCTTCACTTACTGTTGTTTTTAACCACCATCATATGAATTGGCTTTTATTCTTTGAGATCATTCATAGACCAATAACACTTTTATTATACCTATCCTCCCTTATGTAAAAATCCTTTTTATAGTAATTTTGAACTTCTTTACTGTCCCAATAAGTGTCGTTAAATTCAATGAGACCACATATGCGGTAAGGTCTTAATTGGTATAAACAGAATGTTACGCTCCAGCTCCAGATTTTCCTTGTTTCTCTACATATACTGTATTCATCAAGATCAGATTTTTATCCTTTTTTTTCTCCTCCCCTCTTCCCACACATACTTATTCTCCTTGGACTCCAAAAGAAACAGTTTCAAAACCAGAAAAATTATGGTGCATGTTTATAACAATGAGCAATGTCACTGGAACAAACAATTTGTAAACTAATGGGTTAAGACCAGGAAGACTAATTTTTTTAGATGAAATTTCATTTGCCACAATTTGTCTGCATTACTTTTTTTTTTTTCAATAGGATTTGATTTGCTGTGCCATGCTAGGGACCTGAGTGTCCATGTCACACCTTGAAAGGGCAGTGAACTTTACACCACATGCCAGTTCTGGTTGGCGGTACCCACACAGAGGGAACAAGTTGCCCAAAGACCTTGTGTCCACATTGCAAATAGCTCTTGTGTGCAAAGTCAGCTGTGGTTACACTAGGAAGAAAGTCAGCTCAAACACACCCTCAAACACACACGTCAAGACTCAGAGGTAAGACTTGGATACACAAGGCAAAACTGTCACAGCAGGATGAAACTCTTGGGAACATGAGGTTGCTTTGGGGCTACTTTAGCTTAGTACAAAAGATGTGACAGTCTTGCTTAAAAAACTGTTAGAATTCTGTTTTTTAAATGACACAAATGGAGATGGGGCAGCTGGAACAGTTTTTCCACTGTTTCTCAGATTTTTGTTTCCAAGTTTCTAAGGCTGAATTGATTCATCCAATTCAATTGTCAAAGTGTGTCAGCTACAAAATTAAACAGCATGTAGCCTTTGTTCCACTATCTATTTCTAGTGAAAAAAAATGTCTAACGTTCAATAATAAAGTCACAGGGAAATTGGGAAGTAACTTTTTTTCTCTTTCCTTCCTTTCTTTTCCTTTTTAAAAAAAAATAATCACAGGCCTATATAAGAAATAACCCTGGAAAATACATAGCACATCAGGAGCTGTGGCAGCATCATTTATAAACCAGAACTCTAGAAGAGAAAATAATATTGCATTACCACTATTTATATAAAAAAATGCTCATTAATAAGAAATAGTAAAATACGTTCTTTGGAAATACAGTTGATGACATTTGCATTACAGAACGTGCAATACAGGAATTCATAGTACAGAAAGAGAAGGCAGTGACTAAATAGGTTTTCAATCTATGGATAAGTATGCTGACTGATATTTTTGGGAGGGTGAAAGACAACTGCATCTATCATAAATAAAATTCTTCAGCTTTTCATCTGAAACACCACATTATCCCCCCCAAAAGAAAACTGAAAAACAGTATTCTGCGAAGGCTGGTAACAATAACTCACACAAATGTCAGTGGTGTTCCTGCTCAATGCTACCCTGACTTGCAACCATGAGAACAAGTTCCAATGGCACGGAGCTGTGAAATCTGAAACACTGGTTGTGAACACAGAGATTAAAAAATTAGCAAGGTTTTCTGCGGGGTGACAGAAAGGTACAAATTCAGAACCTGCTGAAAGAGCTTCTCAAGAGACAACATATCATATTCATAACAACCCAATAATAATGCTATGGATAAGAAAACCTGAAAGAAACAACTGTTTTCTATGTAACACAAAGCTGCTGAACAAGAAATGCTTAGGAAATTTATGCACTAAATGTAAGGTCAACGTGACAGAGCAGTAAGATACTTTTAAGTTCAGTGGAATAAGAAATACCCATTTCATTTATTTTAGTCTATGGTTTTTAATATCCTAAATTCAGCATTTAATGTGGTGACTACTGGAAGGTATACATGGTTTTTACTGGAGAGATTATTAAAAATGTGCATTTAAGTGTACCCTCTCCAGTAATGATACTGTGTGCAATGTAATGTTTATTTTGGGAGATTCCGCCTTGAGTTTATATGGGGCTAGGCTGAAATATATGGGGCTGGGCAGGATGCACACACTGCCAAATTCGTAACACTTTATGTGGAAAATGAGACAAACCCAGCAGACTGGGCTTTTGCCTATGGCAAATAATCACTTATCATGAAGGAGTTTTGTGAAAAATGATCCTTCAATTTGCATTAGTGCACATGAATATGGAGTACTTCACGCTTTCCAAATGTACTGTGTTTAGCTCTAATGCTTACACTGAAATGATCACTTCTGTCTCTTTCTGTATAATTTCCACCTGCATTCGTTGTTCTGTGATTAGAGACAGGAACAAATACAACGTAAAACATATCAATTCCAATACATTAAGCATGCTGTACAATAATAATAATAAAAAGAGGTAAAAGGAAACAGGAATGGCAAGACTTTGAGAGGTCATTTGATCTATGTATCTAGGAAGGATCATTGGTGCTTAAATCATACTCAATACTGCTCATGTTTTTAATGAAAGCTCTCAGTAGACCTCCACACCCTTTGTGTGACTCCTTCCACATGTTGGTAGGAATTGGCCAGTGTTGTGAACATGTTTTCTTGTTTGTTGGGATTATTCAGTATTTGGAACTATCATTTTGTACTGAAAGCTTCTCTGGATAAAGATTTTTCCCTCTTCCCAGAGTACTGACAAAGCTTTCACTTAAAACATTTTATCTCAACAAGAAGATGCTGCCACTACAGCTCCCCACAACCAGCAGTAGCTCTTGTGCCTTTTGTAGCCCATAGGTAATAGTAACAACTAAATTTTACAGTCTTTGGAAGTAATGTAAAAGGAAGCCGTTCCCCTCATTCTGTATCACGTGCTTAGGCATATCACACAGGGACTATCTACTTCTCTCTTTAAATAGAAAACCTGAACAACTCACTTCTTTCATGCTTGAGGATGATTATGGAGGCACCAGAAAGCAAATTAGACAGTACATGTTTAGGCCTCAGATATAAAATAGATCAAAGTAATTTAACCATTCCACATTTCAAAACAAATAGCATTCAACTATTTGATGCTGCCTTCATGAGAAATCACTGGACTAGGGATATTTTCTGATGAAATCTTTGTTTTCATTCCCCAATCTATTTAAAAGCCTCACAAGGAAAAATTTCATATAACTCAAGTGAATTCATGATACTCCGTCAAACTTACACAGAGGAGAATCTATCTGGGCCACAATTTTGTGGTAACATTGCCTACAGTTTGAAGACCAAAGCTGATGAAAATTTCTAATAATTCCAAAATTTTATCAGGCTTCACAATGCATACTGAGTTAGGATAGCATCTGGCTTTTGACAATGTACACAATATAAGGAAGAAGCTTATTTATGTACCCTACCTGTCACATCTGAAGGTCTTGAATCCAGGCCCTTCTTAGTAGCCAGTAATGAGCAGTGTTTATATGGCTGTATACTTGTTGATAATTTGTAGAAAAAAACTACAGTCAGTCTTGTCTTATATTAACCTATCTTAAGGTGATGGCCATCTGCTCAAATACTAGGACTCACATACACAGAATTTCTTTCATTTGCTTTCATGGAAGAAGGAATTGGTCTCCAAGAAAGAATAAAGATAAGGATGTTCAAGGCAAATTCTGAAGAAAAAGAATTCCATACAAGAAGGTAGAATTTTGTCTCAATTTACTAACTAATCTTGTAATGCAGACCTTAAACATGAACCACCTGGAGCAAAGAGGTAGACTTTTCTGCATTGAGATTTCATTTCAGGTACATGGGACAAATGCAGGACAACATGTGACCCCACAAAAATTCATACTACTGGCAGAATGAGATGAAAAAAAAATATGAAAGCAACAATTGTTTGACAATTGAAACATGATTCTCTAGAGATACTCTTTCATTCCACATCTGTAGAAAACCCCTTCAATTTCATACCCAGCCATCTGTGACTGCCCAGAGCTGCAACTAAATATGCCACCTTAACAAATCAAAAAAGAAATATGATAAAAGAGATTGATACCATCCATACAGACCACCATACTACATATGAATTAGTTTTACTCACTGGCTCTATTACTGTAAATATTGCTGTAGTTCTCTTGATTTGTATAAAATTGTTTTTCCTTTAATATCCTACCTAATACTATTGATAAAGAAGTCAGTCACTGACATGGCGATTTGTACTGGATTACATAAATGAAGTTTTTCTCCTTATCCTTCCTTTTTTTGTGTTTTGTTTTTTGTTTTAATGTTCTGCGTGAGATGTGTGTTTATACAGAGGAATGTGTGTGCACTCCTGTAATATGCAGGGAGGGAGACAATCTTGCTAGCAGCTGACAAAGACCCAAAGGAGAAGATTCATGACACACACAGGCTCCATAGACAGGGACGTCACCTATGATCTGATACATGTTATGGGATGAACACTGACAATGATATAGTCAAGCTGCTAAGTTTACATCAGTTCTTCAAGTGTGGTGAACATTTTTGTCTTCCTACTGGCAAGATGGCTAACAATTCTCATAATTTTTTTTTCATTTCAATAACAACTGGTGCTTTCTCTCTCCTCAGTATTGTATGTTCAGTTGTTTGTTTATTTTTATTGCTAAACAAACAAACAAAAAGAGTGCCAACTGAAAAAAAAAAGGATATAATGTTTGATATTAAGTATTGCAAATAGGGAATTATCCCAGTAGGGTGGTGTTGAAACAGCACATTTCAGATGCAACCATAAGAACAAGCTGGCAAACTGCAGGAGTCCTACATATGAGAACACAAGTATACTGAACAAAACGTTATTTTTATAGATGTATGCAAGTGTACATGTGTTTATATACATGAGAGAGACCTTATTTAATCACAATAATTATCACAGATCTGGAAATAATTATTTTATGAAGCTATAGTACTTGCTGAAAAAAGTGCTAGATTTCTTCCTGTGTATTCATATAAAAAATTTTTTTATTTAAAAATCCTAGAGTTTTACCAGGCAGACTGCACATTAGTCCCTCATATTTACATGCACATTACAGCATCCCATGCTAGAAATCTTTGGTAAAAATACTTTTTTCTATAGGCATGCTGTGATTTTCAATTCTCATACAATCTGTCAAGGCAAGAACCACTTTCCATAAGAACACTCAGTGGCGACTGTCTTCTGGCAACCGAGATCTGTGACCTCTGACTACCAAGCAGCTTCACTGACACAGTGCCGTGACTGGGGCTCTGTTTCACAGCAAGCTCTAGCATGCTAGTTCCAGGCATTTTGATGCTGAAGTTGTTTGCAGAAGTGATTTTTTTTTTTTCCTTTTCTTTAAAATTGCAAAAACGTTTTTCACTTTCACCTTTCCTGAAAGTGGATGACACAAATTTGGCCAACCACCTCGTAAAAACTTGAAACAGTAGATTCACACATTACAGAAAGCTAAAAAGCCAAAATGGAAGACAATATAGTTTAATTTTGAACTAATTTTCAGAAGGGTGGCATAAATGGGAAGACTCAATTGAGAATGTGATTTCATATATTGAGTGTGATGAGTGGAAAGTAAAAGCAGCAGGAACATATTTAAGAAGATGAGACATGGAGAAAGTAAGGGATTGTCCAGAAGAGTGAAAAGCAAGTGGGTGTTTTAGACTGGCATTTATATAATGGATATATAATGTACGAAAGTGTGTAAGTACTACTAAGGCAGCAGTCATGGAAAGTAAGAAAAGGAGAACTCATGAAGAAACACTTGGGGACATCATAACAGACTTAAGCTAGGAGGGGGTGATCTCACATTGTCAATCATGGAAAAGTGAATGAACAGAAAACAGGACTAAAGGCATGACAAGACAGTAATCACAGCTTCAAGATAAAAAACTGAGCTTTTACGATCATAAATGTTCATTTTGGGGAAAACTTTCAAACTATGTCAGTCCATAGGCATCTCCTATCTAGAATCAAGTACTACAAATAATGCATTGGTGCAGAGGAAGTGTTCAGAGACTGTATGTGATTTTAGATTAAAAATCTTTTATTCTGTAAGAAAAGGATGGCATCTGCATTGTATACCAGAAGCTGCAATTATGCAGATAGCACAATTCAATCCATTATCCTTAAAGCTCTTCATATAGAGTTTGGAATATAGAGTTTCTCTGTGAAGATCGATGTGACAGTGAGTTATCACCAGATACACTGCATGGAACATCAAATTGTACAGTACAGATACTGTGTTTTTCATACAGCAATAGCTGCACTTTGTTCTTAAAATATCCTGGAAAATGCACACTGGTGTTGCAAAGTGCTGCTCAGAAATTCAGAGATATGTTTTTTCTCGGACTATCCTTTAAAATGTGTAAATTCGGGGCAAATATTAATGCGTTCTGTGCCTCCTGTAAAGCTAATCTGCAGGATTTCCAGATATTGCTTATTTCAAAGGGATTCTGTGATTCAGAGAATACCCCAGCAGAATGTTATGTAAATGAGTTATTAAGAAAAGGGACACTAAAAAGAGTGAAATGAATGCAAAGGGAAAAAAAAGTAATTTTAAGACTGATAATTCTCAGCTTGCATCGCATCTGGGATTAAAGATGAGACTGCTTTAATAACAGATTTTTAGTTAAAATCTCATTCTATGTTAGGGGTTTCATATTTCAATCCTCATCTCAACTCAAAAACGGAGCTCAAAAGTTCAACTCAAACCTAGTCTTGCTCTCCAAACAATTTGTGTTAAGAGATAGCAACTGGATTCAGCAGTTCCAACGCTGTGTTTTGTTGCAGAGGCATGACTGTTGGGGAATGGGTCTTCAGAAGAAAAACAAGGGACTGGAACAAAGGCCTAACACACTGCTTTGGCAGCTTGATTAGCCATGAGATCTTGAGCAGTAATCAACTGGTGCTTTGTCATGATTCTTATTAGTACATTGTTCAGGTTCCAGCCTCACTCAAAACTAATAGGATACAGATTTAGCTGTTACTTTATATATGTAACTATAATTGTGCAAAACACTGTTTCCCTTTACTTGGTTTAATTATATTAGAAGATTAAAGTTATAGGCTATTTTCAATTCTGTGTAGCTTTATGCATGAGCAGAAATGTATCAATCTGTGAATTAAGGAAATGCTTGAACTTTTAATTGGATAATTTAGGGGAAAAAAGAGCCAGGACAGAGAAAAAGCGGTTCTCTCACTAATAGTGTTCTCATAGTTAGAGAATTGATATCTTCCAACTGAATTAGAGCTAAGTTCATCCAGCCAAGCTGGTCTTGCTCCAAAATAAAGGAGGTAAACGATTAGGAAAACAAGATCAGGGGTACTGTAGCTTGAGTTTGGCAATTGGAAGTAAATGTCACCTGAGCTGGTGGTCAAACAAAGAGCTTGATTTGCAAATCTGATTTACTCTGCAACTGAGGAGGAAGACATTTGTGGGGTATTAGAAACAGCCAAAAGTGTCTTGAGGAAAGTGAAGACTGACTGTTCCCTAGAAAGATGAAAGCCTTTAGCACAGAGGAAAAATTTCCAAGAAATGTTTGTTCCTGTTTATTTGTCCAAATGTTTGGCAGGTCTTACTGCTGTCATCCTAAATTCTTCATCTTTTTCTGCTCTCTCCTTCTCCAGAAAAGTATCATCTTTTGAACTTACAGATTCAAGTGTGTTTAGGGATGCTCCAGATTTTCAGTACCTCTACACTGAAGAAGGCTACAATTGCTTATTTCCCAATTTCCCAACCTCACTTCTCCTTTAACTCCTGAGGGGTATAAAAATTTTTAAATGCAAAGTCAAACCACTGACTGCTTACCATCATTGCTAATGTACCTTCCCTATTAGAAGTTACTAAAAATAGAGCCTATACAGAAAAAGGAAAACACATACTTATGATTTCAAAACACCAGGTCAGTGCTGCTTCTGAATGTCATCTGGAAAATGTGAAGGGCATATGCTGTGCTAGGGGCATGTTGCTGGACAAAAATTACTGCAAACAGGTGAGGAAGTGAAAAAGAGCAGATGACGGAGTCAGAGTTGAAGTAGGTATGCTAGCATCCACTAACCTCGTAATGCTAGAGCACCAACAGACTATTTCTAAAGAAATTTAACATGACGTAATAAACCATCTGCTTAATGGGAAATGCAGTCTTTTGCCATTTAAAACAAAAACATTGTATGCAAGGTGAAAGAGCAGGCAAGCTGCTGGCAGCAAATCTAAATCTGCACGATATGCAAATAAGAAATTTATTAACCACAATTTATAACTAGATAGCAAAAGCCAATGAATTCCACAGATTTTATGGAGATATCCATATACATAACTGTAATGTTCATATTTACAATTATCTTAGGCATCTGCTAAAAAATTATCTTTTCAAAGGTAATGAACACTGAAAATATGAAAAAGAGGGTTCTCTTTTCTTGTAAGAAATAAACAGGCCATTAAGTAATTAAATATAGACACTGGTTTGACTGTGGCATTTTCTAAACTAATCTCTCATCATCCAGTTCTGGTACTAAAAGCAGCATTTTGGGAAGCAGAGAAGAAAACACATCTGCAGACTACTTAATAGAGAAGGTCACAATACTTATAAACAAAATCTGTTTCTCTAGCTAAAAAAAAAAAAAAAAACAAAATACTGAGCATGTGGAAGGACAATGTATTCATTATGTTGGGCATAGCAAGATCAGGGTTTCACAGTGGAACTGTGAGCGTGCACACCACATATGCATGTGAAGTACGTAAAGGTTTTGCAGTTCAACCTACTGTTGCATTACATCTCTTTACAGAGGGAAGGGGACTGGCAGAGCAGGATGAAGTTTAAGTTAAAAATGTGATATAATTTTGGTCCAGGTTTCAATATCTGAGATTTAACATTTGTAAGACATTCTGCCTCAGAGAATACTTCTGAATCTAGGGGGGGATGGGGGGAAACAAACAAAAAACCCAAGCTTTGTGTTTCCTTTTAATTCATGATTTATTACTCTATTTTAGAATACATTCATTAGATCTGTCCTAAGCCATTTATTTCTCATGTGCAAAGGGCAGTAAAAGACAGAAAAAATAACTCAAAGAATAAACAGCCTTACTGCTTGGGCACCATCACCAGATATACTGTACGGAAGTGCCATGTTATGGATATTAAAAACAGATTGATGCATAGAAATACAGAATTCAGTGTGAAAGACTGGATTTAGTACACAGGCTATCAGCAATAATCCACTGCTTTGGCACAATCAGAGAATTTCCATGCACATCCTCGACAGAATCATGCAATATCTCTAAGGATAGGAAAGTGTTCTTTCTAGAAGCTAAGTTGAACACAGGGATTTAAAGCGCAGGTTAGGACATTACCACTGCAATAATCTCAGCTGCGTGAATAGCGAACTTCTTGGTCTAATTGCTAAATTAGCTTTTTTCTTTTTTTGTGTAGGTTTTTGTTTGGTTTTTTTTTTAATTAAAAAAAAGAAACAAAACAAAAAATGTTGCTTTCCACTTACTTTTTAAATGAAATATCAAGTGGAATATTTTTATTTGCATACACTGTTGGCTTCTCTTTTTGACCTGAATGTATTCACTGAATTTGATCTAACTTCATGAACTGAACATTTGCTGAAGTTGTTCATTGACATTTTGTCAAGTTCTACTGCTTATAGGGCTTTTATATTAAGTTGGATCATTTGTCGAGAAAGTTGCGTGCTTTTTGTAGCACTTTCTGATCCTTCCTCCCCCAACTAAATCCCCACTTCTGTCAAGATGCTGAGTTGCACCATGTTAGCTGCTATTACGTAAATGCTTTTTGTAGGTATTTTTAATAATGACTTTTATAAAGTCAGACCATTTTTCCTGAGCTGCAGTGCATTAGTGGTTACACATGCCCCATTTACTTCCATTCTTCTGAAAACGTATTTGTTTAACCAGCATCAGTTCTTTTCTGATACATGATTAATTCTTAATATTAAATATGTATACAAATATTTGTCCACCAGTACTTACTACTGCAAATGAGGAACTTTTCAAGTAAAAGCAGTCAAAATAAAGATTATTTGCTACTACCATATCTCTATCTCCAGATAGCTGAATTATTTGAATGAAATTAAATAAAATTTTATGCAGAAGTATTATAATTATCAGTTGCTTTTTTTTTTCTAATGGTCAATATAGGTCTTTTATTTCAGGTATCCCTTGGCATAAAAATAATGAAGATTTACTGTTTATTTCATGGGTATGATGTGGTGAAATTTAGTAATGACTTGTTCTCATCTATAAAAGCACTTAAACAACGTCTTAATTTGAAGCATTTTAGCAACTGTTATTGCCTTCAGCAAGACTACTTATATGCTTAAGATTACAGTGGTGTTAAGAATGGATGAACTGCAAACTTTCACTGATTTTTTTCTTCACAGAAAACCAAACCAAAATTGTTCTTCCTAAAACTACGTGAACTGGTTTCAAAATTTGGAACTCCTGTTTTGCTTCTAATTGACAGAGAAAAAAACAAAACAAAACAAAAAACAAAACAGGAAAAGATATAGAAAACCTACAGCTTGCCTAAGAGTTATCACTGTGCTGAACCACTGTTATGCCATACGATAGAGTTCAGCTCTTCTTAAATTAAAATTCTGTCAGTGACAGCTCGTAAAGAAGGCAAAACCCCTTTGATTCCTCTGTAACACAGGAAAAGAAACCTGCAATTCCCTGTCTTCAAGCTGTTTGTATAAATTGACATTTGACTGAATTCCATGTTAGATAGTCAGCTGAAAAAACAGGGCTGAATCAAAAGCACTAAAACTCTCTTTGTTAACATTTACTTGTATAATAAACCATTTACTTATCATGCCAGAACAGTTCACCTATGGCTTTTCCCATTCCCTGCATATTTATTGGTCTGCATGTAGACTACGTAGGAACATTTTCATGTCCTATTCACAAGAGAAGAATATACTGTAGCAATTTCTGTATCTAATGATTGCAGTAGGTGTACCATTATTATGTCCTTATTTCCCAAGCCTCCCTCTGGAATTTTTAAAAGCTGCTGTTGCTAGTAACCAGAATTCTCTTATGCCTTACTGGAAAGGAGCTATGAGAAGTCAAGGTAGATTTTTTTTAATGCTGCTACAAAGTGAAAGAAAGCTCAAAGGAAAACAGCAAATGATGAGAATCCAAGCCCCACTAATAGCCAAATAATTTTCATCGTATAGTGGAAGTCTGCAAAAACAATGGGGTCTCTTGCTCAAAGAGCTATTTTTAAGAGAGTTTAATTAAAACCCATCTGACATGCTCTGCTTTGAGCACAGCTTTGACTTGTTTCAACTTCAGTGGCACAGCATTCATTTATGGCATAACTTTTCAGAGCAGATTAGCTCCAAATGACATGGCAAAATCCATTATTCTAGAGCTCTTGCAGAGAGACACAGAAAGCTCCTTCCATGGTGATCTTGTTACCTTTTCAAAGTCTAGCAGCACTAGCTCAAGCAGATAGCTAAGCTAAGGTCCCTGCTTAAAACAGGTAGAGGAACTGAAAACTATTCTCCACAGTTGAAATGCTCATTATTGCACACAGAAATGCCTTACCTAACATTTTGTTCAGTATCGCCACTACACCTTGCTGATTTATATGTTAATGAGCTCTTCCCAGTCTTCCTTGTTCCCCTGCTAAACACAGCCCTCACCATTATTTAAAGAGGCACCACATAAATAAAAGTTAGCACAATAAAAGAACATAAAAATTAACTTCTCAGTGAATGATATTTGGGGAAAGGCACAACACGTATTTGCAGTGACAGAAAATTATTTAATGTGTTAATTGTGACATATGTTTGAGTAGAATGGTTCCACTTATCGGGACCATTATGGCAAATAAAACTGCATCCAAAACATCAAAGAAAAGGCAAACATATTACTTGTTACTGCACCGCTAAAGAGTCACTGGAGCATATGAAACTGTAGAGTAACAGCTAAAGAGTAGCACACTATCATGCTTAGTGTGTCGTATTTTCTCCTTCCTCATACATTAAAAATATATTAGTCAGAGTTGCTCATGACTTCATGAAAATATAGTCTCACTTTTCCCTATCATTTTGTAACAAAGATGCAAGCAAAAAGGGGACAAATTTGTTAGTTAATATATGGAAATATTTAAACTATAAATCTCTCATGATTCAGATGTGTAAATTCACTCCTTCCCATATTCTCCCATT
The DNA here is from genome assembly GCA_025311575.1 of Elanoides forficatus. NCBI lineage: Eukaryota > Metazoa > Chordata > Aves > Accipitriformes > Accipitridae > Elanoides > Elanoides forficatus. Next base: position 3,837,608 of record JAOBAS010000007.1, on the reverse strand, counting down.
CCCTCCATAATCCATAGCTTTTCTGAGCCTGTCAAATCATCCTTTTATCCTCTAAAGTATTCTGGAACAATATCTTCTGATGACAGTGACATTTAGTGATGACAGTAAAGCTGATAAACTGATTATTGGGTTGCTATCATTTCCTATTCTCCTCCCCCACTTCTATAAAGCTGGAATAAAGAAAGTCTAGTACCTGCACTGCATTAAGTAGTCCTTTTAGCCTTCTCTGTAATATTAGTCTCAATAAAACTGAGCCACCTGCTGACTGAAGAAAAATGACGCTACCATGAACTGTTGTTTCTTGTACATATAAAAGTACATGCATGTCTACATTCTATCAAGGAAAACATTGTGCTGCTAAGATTATATTTCATGAGCAAGAGATCCAAAGCTGATTCTGCTACTTATAATATACACAATGGTTATCTTGGTTGTCAAGAAAGAGACCCTTTTAATGCTGGAACTTCACGTGGAATGGAATAGAACGGAACAGAACAGAACAGAATGGAACAGAACAGAATATTTCGGTTGGAAGTGACCTACAACAATCATCCAGTCTAACTGCCTGATCACTTCAGTTAAAGCACGTTATCAACGGCATTGTCCAAATGCCTCGTAAACACTGACAGGCTTGGGGCATCAAACACCTCTCGAGGAAGCCTGTTCCAGTGTTTGACCACCCTCTTGGTAAAGAAATGTCCAGTCCACACCTCCCTGGCGCATCTTTGAGCCACTGCCACGTGTCCTGTCACCAAATACCAGGGAGAAGAGATCGGCACCTCCTTCTCCATATCCCCTCCTCAGGAAGCTGTAGAGAGCAATGAGGTTGCCCCTCAGCCTCCTTTTCTCCAAACTAGACAAGCCCAAAGCCGCTCCTCACAGGACATGCCTGCCAGCCCTTTCACCAGCTTTGTTGCCCTCCTCTGAACGCATTCAGAGACCTTCACATCCTTTTAAATTGTGGGGCCCAGAACCACACATAGTACTAAAGGTGAGGCCACACCAAAGCTAAAGTACAGCGGGATAATAATTTCTCTTGACCGGCTAGTTACACTGTGTTTGATGCACCCCGCGATGGGGTTTACCCTCTTGGCTGCCAGGACACACTGCTGACTCATATTGAGCTTGCTTTCAACCAGCACCCCCACATCCCTTTCTGCAGGGCTGTTCTCCAGCCACTCCTCTCCCAATTTATACTTGTGTCTGGCATGCTCTTCACTAGCAAGTCTCTCCTCCAAAATCCTCCTGTGTACCAGTGAAGACTGAAATCTCTTGCACCTCTCTTGCAACTGCTCTTCATATCTTTGACAAGTATTCTTAAAACAGATAAAGCAATATGCAAGCCAACTAGTCTTGACTTCTGCCTGAAGACTGTTGGTTTCATATTTGCAAATGTTCCCTTTTTTCCTCTACTAAGCTTAAGTTTCATTTTGTTCATAGTGAAATAAGTAGGTTGCAATCCAAGTTTTAAAGTCAAGTTAAAATGTGGCAAAAAGAACTGTTTGAGAATGCATATCTTACAATGTTTCTAATAACTGGGCAAATATTACTTACTCTTCATTAGGGAAATGGAGGCAGAAGGAGAATCTGACTTACCCAGAGTAGTCTGCAAGTCACTAGATTGTCTAGGAACAGAACAAATTAATCCTAACTGCCTGTTGTTTCCATTCTACTATATAATGTGCTGGTTAATCTGTACTTTCAAAGTGCTTCATTAATGAGTGCATATGCAGGGGGACTTAATCAAATTTTCCCTTTGCTCCATCTAGGTGAAGCCACTTATGCTTTGGCTAAGTGAACCTTCTTCCTCTGTGGAGCATGGGGGAGGAGGGCAAGAAAAAAGCTGCAGCACTGTTTGGCATTGTCCTCTCACATGTCAGAAGATAGTGTTTCTCACGAGCAATTCTAGAAGCCCGACTCCATGGTCTTCTTGGTCAGTGCGTATCTATGCTTTCTAATGAAAGCACATCCATTTCTATCAGTTCAGCCCATGAGTTTAAATAGAAAAAAACCTCTTCTACACATGCTCATGGTAAGAATCTTAATTGGTATGAGATCTGTGTGTAATGGGATATCAGTTATAGACTCGAGAAATTTAAGAGTACATTTGTTGTCTTCTGTGGAAGCAGATCAAGACCTTCATTAGAAAAGAAGATCCTATTTTACTCTTTGACACCATTAACTCTTGTTTCTGTAGCTCTATCGGCTTCAGCGGAATAAGATACAGTTAAGTATAAGTCAGGATATTAAATCTGGTTCTTATTTAATACGTCTTAGAGATGTTCTGGCTATACACTTCAGCAGTTCCTCTATTTCAAAAGTGCTATAAAATTTTATGATGTCATTTTCATCAATTTTGCACTTAGGAAACGATAGTAGATGTTCTACTTTTTTCTCAGTAAGACAAAACCAGAAAAGTAACATGTACTTCCCCTGGTAAAGGTGAATCATCAGGATGTGTCCATCTGAGTGAGCATTGAACAGTCAAAACTGCAAATAGGTTTTAACATATACTCCAGGCTTTGCAAAAAAATGGAGACAGTATTCCATTCCTGTAGTCTTCTCTCCTGCGCGCACTGTGTCCCACCACCTCACTTCAGCTTTCTGGAATTTGTCTCACTTTACACTTCCAACTTGCAAGTTTCCCTTTTTCTAATAAAAGTATCAATGCTGATAACTTTTTTCCCCAAGACTCTTTTATCTTGGCAAATAATAGAAAAGGAACATATCCTGTTTCTCAAAACTTTGATCTGTGTATCAGAAAAAAACCATATCTTTAAGCTCTATTTCCCTGTTTATACAAAACATAACTGATCCTGTCATGAAAGACAATTCAAACACACAAACATGAGTGAAACCCTAAATGACTTTTTATCACTGTTTTTACGCATCCATGAAAATGCAAAAATCTTGCTCCTTTTTTGTTTATTATACGTCACTTTTCCTCAAGTCCTTTCTTCCCTTCCCCTGCATATGCACAATTTTTCAGCAGTTTTTAGTATTCCATATTTCATAATCAATACATGTAGAATTTTGCTTTCTGAGAATTGTGCTGTTCCTTGAGTGAATCGGACTACTTTTCTAATGACTGGAAGATCCTCCATTATTTCTTGTATACATGATGTTTTCTGTGTACTTTAAATCCTCCAACCTAAGCAAATTGACTCTGAACGAGAGCTGTCCTGTGTTTCCTTCCCTCTCTATGTCTAATAGATTGAGACATATAAATGACAACTGGTGTGATGCCTATAACTGTGCAAAATAACATTCTCAGATGTACTGCCGGGCATATTACTTTAGTGTAAAAAAAGAAAAAAAAAAAAAAGCTGCAATCTTGCAACTACTTTGTAAAAAGTGACTAAAAACAAAACAAAGCTGTTCTGGTGGAATTTGCACCCTTTTTTCATTTAATTATTTAGAACATTCATTCACAGCATCAGACACTAGATTAAGTACTCAAAATTTGTCTCTAGACAATCCAATCCATTTTTAACAGCACTTAAAAAATACAAAAATAAAAACCGACAGAGCACACAGACTAAGGGGGTCTAAGACTTCAACTAAATTATAATCCAATAACATTTTTTTACCACAACTAATACCCAGCACTTAAAAAATGTCTGAAGATGTGAAAGCATCATGAAAAGGGTAGTTCTATCATTCCTGTTTAGAGAACAGAAGAGAAGCTGAACATAACAGAAAATCAGATTCTCTATCCAGCTGCCATTTGCTATGTGACCTTGCCAACTGAATGCTGTACAAAGTGCAATGTGACTGAATATCCAGACTTTCTGAAGCTGAAATACCAGAAATAGAGATGGGAATGAAGAAAAGATAGATGAATCTCTTTTTCATACATGTGCATACACACCACATACCTGCTCTCCAATGGATCACAGTATATGGATCACTATTCCAGTAGTCTGAGATGACTGAGTTTATAGCTAAGGAAACAAGTAGCCTTCTCCATGCCTACCTCAATTCAGTATCACTCAGTACTGCTCATTTTGAAGCTCTTCTACTAACTTTTGCAGAAAAGGCTTTATATTGGTAACCTAAGTGTTGAATGATTGTGCTTCCATAGAAAGGGCGAATGCATTAATCTAAATGAAAAGAAAACAAGAAAAACCCCAACAAACAAGCAAACAAACAAAAACAAAAATTCCAAAGAATCACAAATAAAAGATTAGTATGGAGAGGGCCACGTACTGAGTATCTTTTGTGAATATTCAACCAGCACTCTTCTCAAGAAAACGGTATGCTAGAGGAGTGGGTGCTTCAGAAGGCCTGGTGTAGGTTTTCTACACACAGGTAAATTTGCACATCAGAAAGAATAGCAACAAACATTAAAAATAAATGTTTTAATGAAACAAAATATTTCTGTGAATGCAGTGTGGCATTTTATTTCTGAATTGCAAATTTTACTCATCTCAAAGTATAATATAAGCACTTGACAGAGCTGCCACAAAGATGGCCCAGTAAACATACTGACAAAGAACATCTCTTTAGCCCAGAGACATCCCTGATAAGCTCTGCTGAAACCTTCTTGATGGGGAGTGGTTGGCAGGACAAAGAAACCTTGATGGGTGCAGGACAAAGAAACAGCGATAAGGAACTGACCTTGCAGGAAAACAGGAGTCAGCAACAATTATTCTGGGAACTGATGTCCTACACCCAGTTACACCAAAAGGGATGAAAAGTAAATTGCTTCCTACTTAAAATGAGCTTCTCTGCACAAGATGTCCCAGACAGCCTGGACCCTGGCTGGGGACACCTGACTGACTGCAGACTCCATGACACAGGTCATCTTTGAAGTGAGACTTTTCTGTCATTGATTAGCCCCCATTGCTGGGACTGGTTTGGTGAATGTCATCCTGGTAACACCTCACGTAATACATTTATAGGAGCACACACAGGTAAAGGTTAATTATATAAGTATATACTTGCTTCACTAGTTGGAATTCTGTAACAACTTTTAATATACATATATTTGCTTTCTTAGTGGTAATTTTGTAGTGACTAGTGTGTGCATATATATATATATTTACTAATAGTAGTTTTGTAGTAATTTGTAATAAGGAAGTTCTCAGAAACCCGACCCCCGTGTCCTTGTGTATTGCAGAATCCTGAGACCCCCACCATCACGATCTATACACACCTGTGGGTTGGGTAACCCTCCCAGGCTGTGTCTGTGACCACTGCAGAGCTGAGAAACTATCCATCAAAAATTTGGCATCTACTTATCTCCTGATAGTCAGGGGCAACATTTGAAGCTCATACTGGCTATCAATGTCCTCTCCTGGAAACATCAACAGCAGGTCTGGACTAAGCATTTCACTTCCAAGGGGATCTTCTGTTAACTTCACTGTCAATCCTATAGCAGACATTTTACCACTTCTTTGAAAATTTGTAGCAACATAGCCCTACAAAAAGACCAATTACCATCATTTGCCTCAAGACAGACAGTGAGAAACCCTGAAGTTAAAAATACACAAGTTGGTAAAGTAAAAAATTGTCCAAATATTATGAAAAAGAAAATTAGCTAAGTGAATAAGAACATCTTCTAGAAAAGCAAAAATATCTAAATACAGTCATTACTGTAAATCCTGAAAAAGTGTTTGTGTGAAGATGATTATAAAATATGCCACTCACTCTTTTATTACTCAATATTAAAGCAGACATGGCATAATAATTACCATTACTGCTGACTGTTTGAACTGCTTTTACTCTATGCTGACTGTATTTAAAATAATCCTGCCTCCAAGAACCTCTTCCCTCAGAAGTGAAAATAAATGTTACTTCTGTGTACAGTTGCTTATCCTCCCAAAACTTTTCATTAGCTTACTGCCTTCTCTGCATCAAGGTCCTGAGCAACTTTCCAGCAGCTTCTGTACTCCTGCCTTCTCCAACACAATGATGGCTCCCTCCCTCAGGCAAGCTCCCTCTCTTGTATCCTTCCTTTTAAAATACGCCTCATCCATACTACCTTTAAAGCCTGGAGCTTCCTGGTATATTTTACACTTCCTTAATTTTCTCCTTTTTGAAGCTTCCCTCACAGTGTCCATATTCTAAGGGGTAGCAGCAAATCCATTGCAGCTTCCCACCTCCCTTAGCACCCCAAGCTGCTGCTCTTTGCGAGTTTGTGTTGAACGCACTGGGAAGGGTCCTACCTGTCTAGCAAAACAACACTCCTTTTTGAAGACTTCTGTCATAAGCACGTGCTGAGTGTTTTGGTAACGTGTTTGACATTGCAGTATCTCACCTATTAAACTCAGTCTGCAGTAAGGATTTGCAGGACTGAACCCAGGATTGGACTGAGCACATTGGATTTAGGGCAATGATTGGCATGTGTTTAATTTTTTCTGTGTGTTGATTCTTGCCTTCTGATGAGTTTGATACAGGGCACGAACGGAAGCCATGTTATGAAATTGGAGGAAACAGAGCATAGCTAACAGAAAACTTTCATTCCCTGAATGACACTGAATGCTTCACCTGTTTTTGTAAAAAATTATACTATCTAACATGGAGATTCTCTCTTAGGCTTATCTGGGTAAGACAGGTATCTTGCCAGATCTCTGATCATACTTACCATGTCTGCCTGCTTCAGCCAAGATGTTAGCCTGCACTTTTCTCACTAGTACCTCCACATTTCTTCATGGAGACATGTTTCTTAATTTCAGATGGATTCAGGACACTCCTCCCATTGCTTTTGTCAGTGGTTAGTGGATTAGCTTTCACTTGGCCTCCCTTCACACTTCTCCAATCTTATAAGAATATTATTTCTTCTTACCAAGCCAGAGCATGCCTTCTGTATTTCAGGGATAAAAATCTGAGACAAAAGCCCAAAGTAATCACACTGCATATGTACTTAAACCCACAACTAACAGAAACACTGTACTTCTAGTGCCAGTGAAGAAGAGATGCTGCAAGACATACATCAGGAAAAGAAACACCCCTTGAAAATAAAGACTTCTGTGTTAGTTTATGAAGGATAGAATATAAATAACAAATGCCCTGCTTTCTACCCCAGACTTTCTATTACTCAGTCAGCTTAAAATTCAGGAGCTTTCTTCTCCCTTGGAAGTAATGTAAGATTCTCTGGTAAGTGACCACATATCCCAGCATGGTGCATGCCAGCCCTATAGGAGATCACCACAAAGTAAATCTATTTAACTCTGCCCGTTCTTTTATTTCCCTGAACACTTAGAAAAAATATTATCTACTTGCCAATGGAGGGACAGTATATCGATCATTTCTTGGGAAAGTGGTTATGGGAATAATGATGGTTACTGTAACTGACTACAGTTATTTGTTCTCTGGGAAAGCAAGAGAGAATATAGTTGGATGAACTGCCATAACGTTATGTTTCACGTGCATTAGAAAAGTCTTCATATGTACGCAACTATCTTTCTTTTCCAAAGCACCTAAGATACAGAAACACTTCTGT